>NIVC01001610.1:0-260164 GCA_002269645.1 Macrostomum lignano | reverse complement strand
AAGGGACAAAATGCAAACAATATCTGACGAACACAGAAACCGTCCTATGCTAGGGGAACTCAGACACGCTGATGCCTAACACCTTGTATATAAAAATTAGTTTGAATAATAATGCAAAGTCAGTTGTGACAGGGTATTGTCAGGCTGCAGAACAGAAAAGCTGCATAATCAGCTATGTGAGGCCGCATGCGCCAAGGCAACAGTCTATTGAATCGATTTTTTTGAGGCGGAAATGAATTCAGCTCAGCACTCGCTACATCGAGCGCTGAGCACAGCTACCACTTCCTGTTTCCTCGGCAGCTGCAGTTCTGTTTGGAAAAAAAAACTACTACTGTCAGGTTGCAGTCTGGACTACTTTTCACTCCTAAATTTCCAGCAGAGTAAAGGCTTTGATGAGCAAAGAATTCATCTGTTCAATAATGGTGGTTAAAGTTTAGAAGAGAAACAATCGCATTGAGACAATACATTTTTTATGCTTGGAGGGGGTGGTTGGCGTGCTTTTGGGTTGGTGCGTGCTTGTAGGGTTGGCGTGCTTGGTGTGTTGGCGTGCTTGGGGTGTTGGCGTGCTTGGGGGTTGGCGTGCTTGGGGGTTGGCGTGCTTGGGGTGTTGGCATGCTTGGGGGGTTGGCGTGCTTGGGGGGTTGGCGTGCTTGGGTGTTAGCGTGCTTGGGGGTTGGCGTGCTTGGGGGTTGGCGTGCTTGGGGTGTTGGCGTGCTTGGGGGTTGGCGTGCTTGGGGTGTTAGCGTGCTTGGGGGGTTGGCGTGCTTGGGGGTTGGCGTGCTTGGGGGGTTGGCGTGCATGGGGGGTTGGCGTGCTTGGGGACTAGCGGGACGGCGTATGAGGGATAACTAACAGACACCAGGCACTTGCAAACGTTCTTGGCCAGTAAGGATATATAACTCTACCATATACAGCAGCATCTGTCTGCATGCAGTCACAGCTGTGCTACACGGTAACACGGAGCTGCGACGAGGCTGACTGGGTACTCTGGTCTATTGAGTATAGCCCTACTAGTAGAGAGGAGTGTCTGAATTCTGCACTGTTGCTCAGTCTATACGCAGCTCAACAAGTCCGGGTGAAGATAATGGCAGCGAGAGCACTGGGGCATAACAGAGATCCGGGAAGAGGATGTAGGAATGCTGGGTTTCTCAGAGCACACAGCTGTAAAGAGACGATGAAGTTGCTACAAGAAACGCGACTTTAGAAAGCTACTAGAAGCGACTAATTTCAATTGAGCAGGTGCGAGGCGGATCTTGAGCAAGGGTTGCTGGGGGATTGCAATAGTATGATGTTCTGGTGACGAGCGAGGGCATAGGACTTATCCTCGTAATATAAGCAGATTGACTCGCAAGTAAAAGTACACGGTGTCAGTTGAGTACGGATAATGAGGTAAGAGGCGCATAACTAGGAACATAATACGGTGGATACTGCGAATACCGGAGATTACAGGGATGCGCAAGTCTGCACAATTCGAATGCAGCGATTCGATTTACAACAAATATTCTGACTGAATACGTATGACCGTTCTGTACAACTCAGGTAGCAAAAATACAATTCTGTCAGTCAGTCAGTCAGTCAGTCAGTCAGTCAGTCAGTCAGTCAGTCAGTCAGTCAGTCAGTCAGTCAGTCAGTCAGTCAGTCAGTCAGTCAGTCAGTCAGTCAGTCAGTCAGTCAGTCAGTCAGTCAGTCAGTCAGTCAGTTGCAGCAGGCTGTCAGGCCGGATTTCTTTCCCACCTTGCTGTCCCCGTTGCTGGCGTGCAGCTCCAGCGCAGCGTTCGCCGCGGCGCGGCTGACGGCCAGGTCCTCCCGCTGCTGCAGCAGGCGGCAGAGACCGATCACGGAGCTGCAGACATTGTTCCCGCTGCGCGCGCTCGCCTCAATGAAAATGGCAGCGGAGAACAGCTCAGCAAGATGGCGGCCCTCTTCGGTCTCGATGACGCGCTGGGCGCAGCCGGATTTTAGTCTGGCAGCCTCGCGCAGGTCCGTCTTGTTGGCCACGATCATGATGGGCACCGAGCCGCCGGAGTCTTCGCCGCCACCGCAGCTGTCGCGGATCGACTCCACCCAGTCGCGCACGCTGAGAAACGAACGCTCGCTGGTGCAATCGTAGACTAGAATGACACCGTCCGCCCGCCGGAAGTAGGACTTGGCTATGCTGCGGAATCGCTCCTGCGGTCGGTGCGGAGTGCGCGTTCGAGGAGCGATTGACAACTTTATGGCTTTCTTGCGTGTCTGTCTGAGTCTTGTCTTGGTTTCTGTCTGTCTGTCTGTCTGTCTGTCTGTCTGTCTGTCTGTCTGTCTGTCTGTCTGTCTGTCTGTCTGTCTGTCTGTCTGTCTGTCTGTCTGTCTGTCTGTCTGTCTGTCTGTCTGTCTGTCTGTCTGTCTGTCTGTCTGTCTGTCTGTCTGTCTGTCTGTCTGTCTGTCTGTCTGGCAAAAGCAGGGAAGCAGAAAAGTCTGAGAAAAAACTCGTTATGACCATGTAAACAAATTAAAAAAATTTCTGTTAGCAGAAGCGCTTTCCAAAGCATTCTCGGTTCTATTCTTAACAGCTTCAGCAGAACTAAAAGTGCTTTTGATTGTCATGACGACACGTTGAACATCCGGTGTTTATTGGCCGAGCTGCTGGGAAAATTGGGATTAAAGTCACGCAATATTTTGCCCTCCGTAGGGTTTGGGCTTTTCTATATCTAGCTGTAGCCTTAGTGGTTTGAAAGGTCGGGGATTCGATTCTCGATCTACTCGGAACAATCTGTGTCCTTGAGCAAGACACTTCACTCTGCATTGCTTCAGCTCACCCAGCTGTAAAATGGGTGCCAGCATTAGCTGGGGTAATTGAGGGTGTGTGGCGACCCCCCAGTCCTTGGACTGAATGCCTTCAGATGCGCCGCGCAATAGCTGCGTCTGAGCTGTTGGTTGCACATCTGCTCTTAGAGCAGGTGCAATGATAATAAAATAGCTAGCAAAACAATTCTGTCAACAGAAATCTAAGAAGTAAAAATAGCAACTGCTATTCTTCATTCGCTTTGAGCTCTGCAGCAACGAGCACAAAATGGCACAGTAGCCCAGCTGGATAGCTGAGGGTGAGAGGCCTCCCTGCAGGACTGGCAATTGTGCGAAGCTGAAGACTTGTGGGCGAAGGGGCGTCTACCTGAGGACCCGAGAGGCTTTCTGAGCCTAAGATGCTACAAATGCGTTTCTTGTTGTGTTTTCGTCTGCTCGAGGGCAGAAAAAACTCGCGAAACAGCGACTGTCATGTTGTAGAAGAATAGAGAGAAACAGAGCGTGCTCAGAGATTATGCAGCTGGGAAGGAGTGGCTTGAGCAAATATTTGACCCCAAAAAAGATGACAATACAGCTTATGCGTAAGGTTTTAAGCCAAGCTGTATGTCATACAAGTATATAACCTGACAGTCTAGATTGGGGTGAAAAGGACAAGGGAACTTTTCCCTAACAGAATAAATCCCACTTATTTTAGTTTGCACAGTTGCTGTATGAATATGGCATCAGCGGCAGCCCGTCCGCCACCCCAGACAATTCCCGAGGATCCAATATAGGACTGGCTGAGTAAAGAAATCAGCCTGGAAATGCTTGGAGTGAGTTTGTACTTCTCACTTCTCACTGTGTCTTAACTTCAAGCTTACGACCTGGTGTCATGGGTCTAGATAAATAGCATCTGGACAGGATCGTGAGCAAATTTGCTAACTAATTCAACTTGTTGTCGAAAGCTAGAAATTGCTTCAGTTCAAAACTGATGAAGCAGCATAAGTTCGAGCTTGTAAAGTTTCGAGCTTGTGAAATCTGGAGACACAATCTGTAGACATAATCTGGAGACACAATCTGGAGACACAATCTGGAGACACAATCTGGAGATAAAATCTGTAGACACAATCTGGAGACACAATCTGGAGACAGAATCTGGAGACACAATCTGGAGATAAAATCTGTAGACACAGTCTGTAGACACAATCTGTAGACCTAATCTGGAGACACAATCTGGAGACATAATCTGGAGACACAATCTGGAGACAAAATCTGTAGACACAATCTGGAGACACAATCTGGAGACACAGTCTGTAGACACAATCTGGAGACAGAATCTGGAGACATAATCTGGAGACACAGTCTGTAGACACAATCTGGAGACACAATCTGGAGACACAATCTGGAGACATAATCTGGAGACACAATCTGGAGACACAATCTGTAGACACAATCTGGAGACACAATCTGGAGACACAATCTGGAGACATAATCTGGAGACATAATCTGGAGACACAATCTGGAGACACAATCTGGAGACACAATCTGTAGACACAATCTGGAGACACAATCTGTACACACAATCTCGAGACACAATCTGGAGACATAATCTGGAGACACAATCTGGAGACACAATCTGGAGACACAATCTGGAGACACAATCTGTAGACACAATCTGTAGATAAAATCTGTAGACACAATCTGGAGACACAATCTGGAGACATAATCTGGAGACACAATCTGGAGACACAATCTGGAGACACAATCTGGAGATAAAATCTGTAGACACAGTCTGTAGACACAATCTGGAGACACAATCTGTAGACACAATCTTGAGACATAATCTGGAGACACAATCTGTAGACACAATCTGTAGATAAAATCTGTAGACACAATCTGGAAACACAATCTGGAGACACAGTCTGGAGACACAATCTGGAGACACAATCTGGAGACATAATCTGGAGACACAATCTGGAGACAAAATCTGTAGACACAATCTGGAGACACAATCTGGAGACACAGTCTGTAGACACAATCTGGAGACAGAATCTGGAGACATAATCTGGAGACACAGTCTGTAGACACAATCTGGAGACACAATCTGGAGACACAATCTGGAGACATAATCTGGAGACACAATCTGGAGACACAATCTGTAGACACAATCTGGAGACACAATCTGGAGACACAATCTGGAGACATAATCTGGAGACATAATCTGGAGACACAATCTGGAGACACAATCTGGAGACACAATCTGTAGACACAATCTGGAGACACAATCTGTACACACAGTCTGGAGACACAATCTGTACACACAATCTGTACACACAATCTGTACACACAATCTGTACACACAGTCTGGAGACACAATCTGTACACACAATCTGGATACACAATCTGTACACACAATCTGGAGACACAATCTGTACACACAATCTGTACACACAGTCTGGAGACACAATCTGTACACACAATCTGTACACACAATCTGTAGACACAATCTGTACACACAGTCTGGAGACACAATCTGTACACACAATCTGGAGACACAATCAGGAGACACAATCTGGAGACACAATCTGGAGACACAATCTGGAGACAAGCTGGAGACACAATCTGGAGACACAATCTGGAGACACAATCTGGAGACAAGCTGGAGACACAATCAATAAATTCTGTAATTGTAGAACTCCATCGTTATGAAGACGTTATGGCAGACTTTTTTTGCGTTGTACTGCAGGTGAAGGCTTGAAATTCGAATTGCCAATATCTCACCTGTCCTGCCGTGTCCCAGAGTTGCACAGCAATCACGTGACCGTCCACCTTGACAGTCCGCGTTTTGAAGTCAACGCCCAGCGTGGACACCGCGCCGCTGTCGAAGCGGCCCTCGCAGAACCGCGTGATAAAGCAGGTCTTGCCGACGGCGGCGTCGCCAGCCATCACGATTCGGAACATCCGCTCCGGCTGACCCAGAGGAGACGGTGTCGATGGAGTCGTCGAGCAAGACTCGGGGTCAAAATTTTCAACAGTCGCGCAGTCGGGATTGGACATAAGATCGATCGCTCCATCACTGCAGTCGCCTCCTTCGTCGGTGACATCGTCGTTGAAGTCGTCGGGACGAGGGCGACGACGCCGACGCTGCAATTTTAAAGCCAGGCTGTTCGGGCGCTTGGCACTCGTTGCAAAAATCTCCCGTCCATCCTCGTCGAAGTCGACCTCACTGGCCGAGGGGTCGGACGGCCCAGCGGAGCTTCCAGACATGCCGGACAAGTGTGACAGCCGGAAGACTCCGGGACCTTCGCGACCTCCACCGCCGCTGCCACCGCTGCTGTTGTCCACAGTCGGCTGGTCACGAAAGGTCGACATGCCGCTGTCCGCCTCGGCCGCTGCCGCCGTGTCCAGCAAGTAGTCCGGGTCGTCGTCCTCCTCGCAGGTGTCGAATGCCGGTAGGACAGCCTCGTGCGGCGGGCTCAAGTCCAGCACAGACAGTCCGACCGCCGACGTCGAAGCCGACATTGATGCTACGCTGCTAGCAACGCTGCGTTGTCGCTCGAGCGCCACTCGAAGACTATCGTTGGTGTCGTTGAGGCTGCGGTTGGCGCTGTGCAGCAGCTGCAGCTGGCGAGTCAGCCGCTCCTGCTCCCGCTGGTGCTCGCGCAGCCGCGACCGCTCCTGCTGAAGCTCCCGCTCGCCGTCATCGCGGTCCTGCCGCAGACGGGCCACTTCGCTACTGCTCAGGGCCAGCGCCGTCTCCAACTGCCGCATCTCCTTCATCAGCCGGCTGGATCCGGTCAGATTCGCTGATTCGTCGTCCCCAGCCTCGCCGTCTGTGACTTTGTTTTCATCGGCGTCGTATTCAGCCAATCGAGATGCTGAATGGCGCTTGCCCTGGTGTCGCCGCTGACGCTTCGGTCGCCTGTTCAGGTCTGCCGCGCCGCCCGAATCCTTGCTGGTGCTCTCGGCTTGCATGACCTCCATCATCTGGCGCAGCTGGCCGACTTCCCGCTCCTTCGTGCGCAGCAGCTCCTGGTATTCCTCCTCGAGGCGTCGGCGCTCCCGCTCCCGCGCCAGCTGCTCCATCCGCTCCATCTGGGCTTCAGCCTCCTCTTCTAGCTGGCGGACGTGCCTCTCGTTCTCCTCTCTGACCCGCTGGTAGCTCGCTTCCAGCTGGCGCCGCTCCCGAGCCTGCGCGCCAACGTCGCGCGCCACGCTGGCCATGACCAGCTCGAATGTGTCCAGCAGCTGCGGGCACTGCCGGCCCAGCTGCTTGTGAAGTTCGTTCACCTGGTCTCGGCAGCTCAGCTGGCCGACGTCTTCGTCGTTGACGTCGAATAGCTTCAGCGAAGACGGCGGCGGTGACTCCGGCCGGGCATTCAAACCGTCTTCCTGTGAGTAAGATTTTGAGCACAGCTGCGGTTCCTCCTCTAGCAGCAACTGTTGCTGCTGCATCTCGCAAGTCGCCGCCTCGTGGCCACCGGCGGGAAGAAGGAGGCCGATAGCCGACTGAAAATCCGCCGCGTCAATCCGACCGTCGCCGTCGCCGTCCAGCTTGGCGAACACGTCGGCAACGTTGATGTCGTCGCCACAGCAGCGGGCGAGATCGGCCTCTGTCAGGTAGCCGCAGCCAGCCGTGTCCAGCAGGTTGAACAGCGAGTCCGCCCGCTGCGCCAGGCTAGTCGACAGGCCCGACTGACGTCGAGAGGCTCCGTCATTGTCAGCAACAGCGCCAACGTCCGTTGTCATGCGTGCTGCGATTAGCTGTCGCCGAACTGTCTGTCAACAGTTCGAGCCGATTGTTACAAAGAAACTGTTGTTGAATAGGGTCAGTCTTCTGGCGCAACAATTATGTGCAAATGCGGCATGTGCCGAAGTGGAGGAGTAGAGAAGAGCTCAGATTTGAGTAGTTCGGGGGGGGGGCTTGCCGGCCTGCCTTTTCTTATAAATCAGTTGGTGTTGGAGGTGGCCGGTCGCCGCAGAAAAATAGGGGGGGGGGGGCAGGGAGAGACCGGAGCGAAGGTCTGGGTGCAGATTGTGCTGGCAATGCTGTCAGAGTGTAGGCACAAAAAGCAGCACCCACCCCAACACAGCTTGCAGCAGAATTCTCTGTTCTGTGCCCCGAGAAGCAACAGGCGTGTGCAGAGAGCCGAAGCCATTCTAATAAATGCTTTAACCTGTAGCCCTGCGCTCCGGCAGACTTTTACACTCGCGCCTCCACCACCGACCTACACTGCAGGCCCGTGGCTTGGATTTTGGCAAACTGAGAATATATATAATGTGTGTGTGTGTGTTTTGTATGTGACACGTGTGCGTCCGGCAGGCCTGCGAATTGAGCAGAGCAGCTCTCTGAATCCGTATGAGAATTTATAAATAAGCCATTAAGTCACAGCGGCTGCTGAAAAATCAAATAAAAATTTCTTAAAGTCTGTTTAAAGGTAGCTTTTGTAGTGCTTTGCGATCCCAAACTCTGACTGTGGCGTACTGGCCGACTTTCCCATTCACCAGCCGGGGCACATGAAGTTCACACGAAGGGCGTTTTTACGAGCTAACTGCAAAAAATCTGTGTCAAAACTAGTGCAACCTCGGCGGGGGCGGATCTGAGCACTAGAGCGGTAACGAGCCAGACCCTTACACTAAACTGTACCAGACAGAAGCTCCTGGGTTCGAATCTGCAGATTACCACAATTTTTTGGACTCTCCGAGGGTTGCTATTAAGTGTATTATCAAGATAAAGGTAACAGAGACTATCTATAGCTACACTCGCATATTATACCCGCCTCCCTGCTGGTTTACAAACCCGATAAAGAATATCTCTGATGACAGAACTGATTAGCCTGACACCATTGAATATACTACTCGCTTTAAAAAATCTTTATTAACAGTTACTCTACTTTAAGTAGCTAAGTAGCGCATCGCAAACATTCTCATTTTGCACTATACAATAGCCGCACATCTACAGCCAGCCCATACAAAAAAACTGAGCGTACAGCACAGCTATGCTATATTGGCTCCATGCCAACAGAGGCCACTCAAAATGAGACTGCAAGAGACACTCAGAGACACTATTATATGAGCGAGCACGAAACTCTCTCACAGATGACGCCCAGCCAGAGGGAGCAAAAAACCGAGCCCAGCTGCTGTATTATATAGAAAATGACCCTGCAACAGCAGCTGCCGCACGCCGATCCGGATAGCCTGCTGGTCCTGCGCAGCTTCCTAGATCAGTGCGATCAGCGACCTCTTCACCATCTGCAGTCAGTGTCCGGCGTGGCGAATTCTATCGCCAAGGAGTTCCAGCAGCGACAGCCAGTCGGAGCTAGACTAGCCTGCGAGATCGGAGGTCACCGGCCGCATCCCAGCCTCTGCTGCCACTTGGCCAGCGTGCGCGGCCCTCCGGTCATCGCCTTGATGGAAGACTCCGCCGCCGCCAACAACAACAACAGCAGCAGCAGCAGTGGCTGGAATCTCGCCGAATCTCAGCAGGCCAGCAGTCTGGCGAATGCCAACACGTTGTGGCAGCCGCTGGACACGCTGACCGGACTCGAGTACGCGGCCGTCATCGCCGCCAGAAGTCGGAGGCATCGGCGAAGCGATGACAAAGCCGCCAGCTTCCGGTCGCCGGAAGTGCCGGAAGAAGTGAAAGGATTTGCTAGGCAGTTTGCTGTGCTGCAGGACAGCAACAGGGCTGGTGAGAAGTGGTATCCTGCACCGTGAATATACAGTTGAACTTGGGGCAGAGTAGTTCTGTGTTAGCCGCGTCTGACTCCCGTGCGCGGCCACATTCTATTGGGGCTTGTCGTGCGATTCGCACCCACGAAGGTCAGCCCCAAGGCACAGAGAGTGTGCATGCCTGATGATTAGACAGTCAAGGACCGCTGTACACCCTGTGTGAGCGTGTGTGCCTGCGTGCATTACGCGTTCAGGAGTCAGCGGAATGGACAAAGAAAGAAATAATACATGTTCAATACACGCTTGACTATAGTACATTTAGTTTAGGACCTAGTACTTAGGACCTAGTTTAGTCACTATTGGTAATTTTTAGCTGTAGGTATACCAAGCCATTTTTCCGCCCGTCGAACTACCAAGGGGGGAAACTCCTGACCATTTTTTGCTGCGCCGGAACGGAGCAACGCAGGCACACGAAATTCAAGAACACGGGCTACCTTTTTGCGCACCTTTTCAAACAAGAATCAAGTCGCCAGCCCTCCGGACCATCGAGATATTCGACGATTCTGCCAGAAGGTCGGATTTTTCCCATAAGCGCTAGTGCATTCAGTACACCCCTGTGCGCCAATCAGCCCTGCGCCTCAGTGCAGCCTTGCCAAGCCTCCAAATTTCATCAGCACGTCGACCACATGTGTCTGCATCAGCTGTGACTTCGCTAGTCCCAGGTGGAGCTTCTCCACTTCAACAGGTGGCACCAGGTGACTATGAACACCCTGATGTGAATTTCTCTAGTTTCACTGATCAAGCTTCGACAGTGGGCAAGCCTCAACTGCTGGACATCCTCAGCTAGTCTCTCAAGCATTCCGTCATCACTCCGACGCCGTCTCCGACTCCGACGCTGACGAAGTCAAAAGTCCCCTATGAGCTTCGGCGCAAAGCATCGCAACTCCCGATGAGCCCCAGCATTTCAGAAAACCTCCCATGAGCCACAGAATTTCAGAAAACCTCCCATGAGCCACAGCATTTCAGAAACCCCCCCCCCATGAGCCTTGACACCTCAGCAATTCCCCCCCAGAGCCACACAAAATTTCAGCGAATCCCCGTAAGCCATGACATCACAACAATCCCCCATGAGCTACAGCGCCTTTCAGCAATTCGCCCCATGAATCTTGATATTACACCAATTCCCCCCCATGAGCCACAGCTTTTCAGAAAGCCCCCGTGAGTCTTGACAGTCAATGTTGCATGCCGATAAAAAATTGCAGTATTTTTAACTCGATACCAGGTATAGGTCAAGTCATGATGAAATGCAAATAACATAATTTTCATTTAACAATGCATATCCACTGCTCGCAGGAATAGCAAGTCTGGCTACCTAAAGTACATCTGAGCTTGAAAAGAAACAGGTCATCGTTTTTTTATATGCCGATAGAGAATAATAACAATACTGTCGTCGTCTCATTACTACATATAGGATAAGAGATAGCCAAAGTTATTTGGCGGTCCTACTGGCAGTGAATCGTGGGCTGAATACCCCCTCCCCCCTCCACCCACCCCACCTCAGAGCCAATCACGCCACGCAGCTCTTAAGAATCATTCTCTACGCGACGCTAACCCGCGCGCCAAACCCCCTAAAAATGTTACCCTTACCCATTTAGCTCTCTGATTGGCTGAGCCAAACCGATCCAATAATGATAAACTGGCTAGGCTAGCAGAGTCAGCAGCGCTGTATGGTTGACAAATTAAAGCACCACCAGTTAAGTTTACAAGCTATTAGTGGAGGGGAGGTTGGCGGTTTGGGCTGACCCCAAACTGCACCCCCTCACTGCCCCTTCCCCCCATGCCAGAATCGATAAAAGGCCCCAAGGCGAGCTGAATCACTCAATTAACTTTGCATCACTCGCCTGCCTGATTATATATTATTATAGCTGTAGAATACAAATTAAATATATAGCTATGCGCTTTGTCACTGTTGCTCTGGCTCTGATGGCAATGGCCGCCGCTTGCAACGGCTTCGGCTACGGTAGCGCTGGCCCCGCCGAGGTCACCGAAGAGGAATTCGACAAGTACGGCAGGCCCCGCTTGGTCAGTCACTATTTGGAGAATCCCTACGGCTGGCGCAAGGTGCTGTACGAAGCGCCCAAGGATAGCTATGGCAGCTACAAGTATGGCGGCGGCTACGGCGGCGATAACTACGGCTCTGGCTACGGCTCTGGCTACGGCTCTGGCTACAGCTCTGGCTACGGCTCTGGCTACGGCTCTGGCTACGGCTCTGGCTACGGCTCTGGCTACGGCTCTGGCTACGGCTCTGGCTACGGCTCTGGCTACGGCTCTGGCTACGGCTCTGGCTACGGCGCCAAGTCTGGCAATGTCTACTAAAGTCAAGAGTGAAACTGCTATAATCTGTGACTTTAAACAAAAATCTAAAATATATTGTTTCGAGTTGGTTAATATACGTAGTATACACTTAAAAAACTGCTTTTCTGTTCTTCAATTTCAACTGGTTTGGGTCTTGTTTAAATTGGGCTTTGTGAAAAATTATTGAAGAACCAAAGTTAGCTTTTTGAACTTCCTAGTACTTGTGCTACGCTATATTTTTTTATCTAAAAAATCTGAGTCCAGAGCTAACGACGATTTATTTTATAAAGTAAGAGCAATACAAGTTTATACTTATTCTATCGCTCCGATGTGTTAAATCTAAATCAGGTAATTTAAACATGCTTTCGCAAGGTGTACGAGCTACAACGAGCATTTACACTGTGCCTTGTCGGTCGGCCATCGTACGTGTGAATCGCAGGACCACTCTCTGAGCCAATTTTTGTGCACACGAGCCCCAGACGAATGTTGCCCCTCTCGGAATCGAAGCAGGGGTTGTGGCGCAAGAGTCTGGCCTCGTTTACCCCTCTGAGCTGCTCTGCCCCACCTGGTCTAGCTCGACTTCCACCCCAACCGCTCCCGCAGTTCCGGCGCCAGCCCGCCGGCGCCCTCTGACCGCTAGCGGCACTTTTCCAGCAACACCGGCGTCGAAACGGCGGCCATCGACCACAAGAAGCCGATGCCGGACTTCATCGTCAACGGCGCTGCCGCTGGCCCGGTATGACGCCAGAGGAGCAGCCGATTTCGATGCGGCTGGCGTGGCGGCCGAGGTGGAGCTGCAAGAACTGGCCGTGCTGTGCCTGCTGTGCCAGGTGCTGCAGACCGACGACCCATCAGTAGTACACGCCTGGCTGTCCGGAGCCAGCGAACGCGAGAAGGCACTGGTAGCCGGAGTGCTCAAGACTGCTCTGGACGCTTGGACACTCGACCGAAGCCGACAACATCGGGAGCAGCAACGGCTGGTGCCGTCCAGTCCAAAACAGATCGACCGCCTGGTCATCGATTTTGAGCAGCGAGAACCGCGCGGTCAGGCTGAGAAACCAGCCGCCGCTCGGACAGACAACCGCCGTCCGCACCGGCCGGCCGGCTGGCCAATTCGGCTGCTCCATCCGCAGACGGGCGACGAGGCGACGGTGGCGCCGAGGCAACGCGAACGAGGCCGGCTGCTGTCGCCGCAGATGCCGCCGCCGCCGCCGCCTCCGCCGCTTCGCGCAGGACACGCGCTAGCAGGAAAGTTGAGGTAAGCTGCTTCCTGAGATGTTGGCTCATCCGAGCTGATAATTGTCCCGTTAGATCCCACTCTAAGTAGCATGCTTAGAGTCGAAGAGTCAAAGGGTTCAAGTTCTTAAATTTGCTACTCTAAGAAACCAACCATTGCATTGCAGGTACACGCGTCTCGACCCGTCGCTGCAGCCCGACGCTCGAACTGGACTCATTTGGAGACGGCATGGACCGGCTGAGCTGTGGAATCGATTGGGATGAATTTCTAGTAATAATAATGATGTTTTTAATAACTGCTTTCCATTCATAATCGGTCACGGCGTCTATTATGTTTCAAAATATCAAATAAAGTACGCTAATTTTATTCAATATTACGAGTATGCATCGAAATATTTAAGCCCTTGATGATGATCTTCCAGATTTTTCTTTTGACTCTGCGATCACAGAAATTCCCCCGCATCCTTGGCGATCACAGAAATTCCCCCGCATCCTTGGCGATCACAGAGATTCGCCTGCATCCTTGGCGATCACAGAGATTCCCCTGCATCCTTGGCGATCACAGAAATTCCCTCGCATCCTTGGCGATCAGAGATTCCCCCGAATCACCTAGCATTGACACCTTGGCGATACCCGAAAACTTCCATTTAGCCCTGTGTTACTCGTAGCTAACAATCTAACTCGTAGCTAGATGCCCCAGCCACATTAGAATTTCACTGCAGTCTACAACAACAAAATACGCAGTTAGCGTCACAGGGCGCGCCTCAAGGCCAGGTCGCGAATGAACGCCACGCCGCCGGCCGAATCCGGGGCGCCGGCGTCAGCCAGCAGGTAGTCGACCAAGCGTCGAGTGCGCGCCTGCCCCCGCCGGTAGGATGCCTGCAGCGTCAGCAGCAGCACCTCCTGCACCGGCTCTGGGCATTAAGCCTCGGCGCGGATGATGTGGCCTGCCAGCTGGAGTCGCCGACGGCGCATCAGGTCGCCTGGACGGACCAGGCCGGCGCGGCGATACAAAGCCGCGTTGGTCACTCGCTCGTAGCCGATCTTGAAGGCGGCACGCAACAGGCCAGCGTGCGCCGTGTCAACTTGTTGCTCGAGCGACTTCGTCAGCGTCCAGGTCTCGGGGTTGTACAGCAAGACAGTCTCGATCACCGCCTGGAACAACGCCGCCCTCTGGCGGTCAGGTAAGGCCTCGAACTTCAGGACTGCCCTCACAGAACGAACGGCAGCCCAGGCAAGCCCGCGGCTGTGATGTCATCGCACTGCAGTCTAACAATGGCAGAGAAGTTTTCAAATCAAACGAAGCCATCGCAAACCAATAGAAATTGATTATTCAACTGCGCAAAAGGGAAACCCGTCAAAGGAAACAGAATTCTGCCTTCGCTTCGCTGATTCTAGAAACCGTTGCGCCGGCCGAATAATAGCTGCGACCTGCTGCGACGGGCAGGGGCTGCTGCAGGGGTTTCCCGGCCAAGTTCCGGGCTTCTGCCGGGTTTAAATGCGATGTTTTTGCTTTTACTCACTCCGCCGCCTGTCGAGTGTGGGGCGCTGTTTACTGCATATTAGTCACCCACTCACCCGCTCACGAAATAACTTCTTGGTTATTTCACCTCATTCATTCAGCACTGATCCGCTCCATCACTCACTTACCTCTAATCTCTATCCTTCATCCTTCATCCACTCTCCCATCATCCTTCATCCACTCTCCCCCTCATCCTTCATCCACTCTCCCATCATCCTTCATCCACTCTCCCATCATCCTTCATCCACTCTCCCATCATCCTTCATCCACTCTCCCATCATCCTTCATCCACTCTCCCATCATCCTTCATCCACTCTCCCATCATCCTTCATCCACTCTCCCATCATCCTTCATCCACTCTCCCATCATCCTTCATCCACTCTCCCATCATCCTTCATCCACTCTCCCATCATCCTTCATCCACTCTCCCATCATCCTTCATCCACTCTCCCATCATCCTTCATCCACTCTCCCATCATCCTTCATCCACTCTCCCATCATCCTTCATCCACTCTCCCATCATCCTTCATCCACTCTCCCATCATCCTTCATCCACTCTCCCATCATCCTTCATCCACTCTCCCATCATCCTTCATCCACTCTCCCATCATCCTTCATCCACTCTCCCATCATCCTTCATCCACTCTCCCATCATCCTTCATCCACTCTCCCATCATCCTTCATCCACTCTCCCATCATCCTTCATTCACTCTCCCATCATCCTTCATCCACTCTCCCATCATCCTTCATCCACTCTCCCATCATCCTTCATCCACTTTCTCCCTCACCTCATTCCTCAACCCCCCTCTCTCATTCCACACTCTCACATATCTCAGCCCACAGTCTTCTCACCTATCTAATTCACCACTCTCACCTCTCTTATTCCACACTCTCACCTCTCTTATTCCACACTCTCACCTCTCTTATTCCACACTCTCACCTCTCTTATTCCACACTCTCACCTCTCTTATTCCACACTCTCACCTCTCTTATTCCATACTCTCACCTCTCTTTTTCCACTCTCACCCCTTTCATTCCCCACTCTCACCTCTCACTCCACACTCACCTCTCTCCCTCTTCTCTCCCCCATCGCCCCAGAATTTCATGCGCCATTTCTGCAGCAGGATGTTCAGCTGTCTTGTATAGCCGCGTCCCCCCTCTCTCTGAGCAGACCGTCCTGCGGCCTGACGCCAATCAGAGAGCGCGAGAGAAATATGAGTCCGCGCCACCCCAGCCGAGCTTCAACAAATCGACACCGATTTCAGCGTCAAAAATCTATAAAGATTAAAATATTATTCGCCTTCATATTTTGCTCTGCAAACGCTAAACAGATCCCGTCCAGCTTCATCAGTATAGTTATTAGGAGACTACGAAATGCCGCATCAAAACCATCAGCATCATCCTCATCAGTCGTTCGACATCACTCGACCGGGCGGCCAGCCGATTCTGGCCAAGTCCGATCGCATCAAACTATTCGTAGGCCAGATCCCTAGAAACATGGAGGAGCTCGAACTCAGGCCGCTGTTTGAAGAGTTCGGGCCGATTCTTGAGCTCAGCGTGTTGAAGGACAAGCTGACTGGAATTCACAAAGGTGAGTCCTAGCTTTGTCTGAGCAATAGATATTCTGAATCATTGAGTAGCAGTGTCTGATTGTAGTGGAACAGAAATTCTGTGGAGCTGCAGTAGTGTGCGATTGCTATCCAACAGCAATGCTGTAGTAGTCTGTGATTGCTTTCCAACAGCAATGCTGTAGTAGTGTGTGATTGCTATCCAACAGCAATGCTGTAGTAGTGTGTGATTGCTATCCAACAGCAATGCTGTAGTAGTGTGTGATTGCTATCCAACAGCAATGCTGTAGTAGTGTGTGATTGCTATCCAACAGCAGTGCTGTAGTAGTGTGTGATTGCTATCCAACAGCAGTGCTGTAGTAGTGTGTGATTGCTATCCAACAGCAATGCTGTAGTAGTGTGTGATTGCTATCCAACAGCAATGCTGTAGTAGTGTGTGATTGCTATCCAACAGCAGTGCTGTAGTAGTGTGTGATTGCTATCCAACAGCAATGCTGTAGTAGTGTGTGATTGCTATCCAACAGCAGTGCTGTAGTAGTGTGTGATTGCTATCCAACAGCAGTGCTGTAGTAGTGTGTGATTGCTATCCAACAGCAGTGCTGTAGTAGTGTGTGATTGCTATCCAACAGCAGTGCTGTAGTAGTGTGTGATTGCTATCCAACAGAAATGCTGTAGTAGTGTGTGATTGCTATCCAACAGCAATGCTGTAGTAGTGTGTGATTGCTATCCAACAGCAGTGCTGTAGTAGTGTGTGATTGCTATCCAACAGCAATGCTGTAGTAGTGTGTGATTGCTATCCAACAGCAATGCTGTAGTAGTGTGTGATTGCTATCCAACAGCAATGCTGTAGTAGTGTGTGATTGCTATCCAACAGCAATGCTGTAGTAGTGTGTGATTGCTATCCAACAGCAATGCTGTAGTAGTGTGTGATTGCTATCCAACAGCAGTGCTGTAGTAGTGTGTGATTGCTATCCAACAGCAGTGCTGTAGTAGTGTGTGATTGCTATCCAACAGCAGTGCTGTAGTAGTGTGTGATTGCTATCCAACAGCAATGCTGTAGTAGTGTGTGATTGCTATCCAACAGCAATGCTGTAGTAGTGTGTGATTGCTATCCAACAGCAATGCTGTAGTAGTGTGTGATTGCTATCCAACAGCAGTGCTGTAGTAGTGTGTGATTGCTATCCAACAGCAGTGCTGTAGTAGTGTGTGATTGCTATCCAACAGCAGTGCTGTAGTAGTGTGTGATTGCTATCCAACAGCAGTGCTGTAGTAGTGTGTGATTGCTATCCAACAGCAGTGCTGTAGTAGTGTGTGATTGCTATCCAACAGCAGTGCTGTAGTAGTGTGTGATTGCTATCCAACAGCAGTGCTGTAGTAGTGTGTGATTGCTATCCAACAGCAATGCTGTAGTAGTGTGTGATTGCTATCCAACAGCAATGCTGTAGTAGTGTGTGATTGCTATCCAACAGCAATGCTGTAGTAGTGTGTGATTGCTATCCAACAGCAATGCTGTAGTAGTGTGTGATTGCTATCCAACAGCAGTGCTGTAGTAGTGTGTGATTGCTATCCAACAGCAGTGCTGTAGTAGTGTGTGATTGCTATCCAACAGCAGTGCTGTAGTAGTGTGTGATTGCTATCCAACAGCAGTGCTGTAGTAGTGTGTGATTGCTATCCAACAGCAGTGCTGTAGTAGTGTGTGATTGCTATCCAACAGCAGTGCTGTAGTAGTGTGTGATTGCTATCCAACAGCAGTGCTGTAGTAGTGTGTGATTGCTATCCAACAGCAATGCTGTAGTAGTGTGTGATTGCTATCCAACAGCAGTGCTGTAGTAGTGTGTGATTGCTATCCAACAGCAGTGCTGTAGTAGTGTGTGATTGCTATCCAACAGCAGTGCTGTAGTAGTGTGTGATTGCTATCCAACAGCAGTGCTGTAGTAGTGTGTGATTGCTATCCAACAGCAATGCTGTAGTAGGGTGTGATTGCTATCCAACAGCAGTGCTGTAGTAGTGTGTGATTGCTATCCAACAGCAGTGCTGTAGTAGTGTGTGATTGCTATCCAACAGCAATGCTGTAGTAGTGTGTGATTGCTATCCAACAGCAATGCTGTAGTAGTGTGTGATTGCTATCCAACAGCAATGCTGTAGTAGTGTGTGATTGCTATCCAACAGCAGTGCTGTAGTAGTGTGTGATTGCTATCCAACAGCAATGCTGTAGTAGTGTGTGATTGCTATCCAACAGCAGTGCTGTAGTAGTGTGTGATTGCTATCCAACAGCAATGCTGTAGTAGTGTGTGATTGCTATCCAACAGCAATGCTGTAGTAGTGTGTGATAGCCTGCCAGCATCGGCAGCCATGAAATGCACACCCGGGCCCTCTATTTGACTCCGAGAAAGTCGCGTGCCGCAGGGAATCCGGGATCTGCTTGCCAACAGGATGAATGGGGAAACCAGAGGGGATCTCGGATCCCCAAAAGCTGAAAGCCACTTTGCGTGCCGCGGGGATCAAAATGCGGCAACGCGCCTGTCTGTTTTCCCCTGCCATCTCTCTTATATTTCTCCCATTTCTCCCCATTCAGCTCAGCTCTGAATCGGCTTCCCCTTTCTGAGCAGCCTATCCCGCATTCCTGACAGAATAGACGGACGTCGGAGGCGATGAGAAATGCAACATTTGCTGCTTTGCTGGGGCGGCAACAGAAAAAGGCAAAACTCGAAGCAAAAGGGCTGGCGACTTCTCAACACTTCAAAGAAGTCATTTCTGCCGTTTCTGTAAAGAAACTGAGACTCTTACCCATCAGTCTCCGTCAACAGTCAGCCATCTTGAGCTTAGCGGCCACTTGCAATTCAAGCCAATGGCTCTCCACCTCTTTCTCTTAAAAGCCCGGCCTCACCTGTCTAACTCAAAAACAAGCCACTGCGCAAACAAGCAAGTGTAGTAAGTGCTTGTTCCTAATAAGTCTCGGGGAGACCCTGCGCACTTGGGGGTTTACCTGCTGCCGGATTACCGCGTCCTTCTCCTCCGGTCATTCATCAACGGGCAGAATTAAAATTTTCTCTTTCTCTTTAGGCTCAATTAATCAGCTCTGATGTTTGTAAGCCGCTCTCGGGCCAACTGCTTGTTCCGAATGTGTTCAGCCGCATTCAGCTCCACTGCATTGACAAGCCGTTGGGCAGAATGAAGAATCTTATTACTCACTTGTACAGAATCTTCCTAGCACTGCTGTGATTTTGAATATTTCACCTGAACTTTTACTCCTAAGTCTCTGGAAAAATTTTCTCAGGGAATTTGCCCCTCTCTGATCCTCAGGTGACCCGTCACTCTCTGATCCTCAGGTGACCCGTCACTCTCTGATCCTCAGGTGACCCGTCACTCTCTGATCCTCCACAGGTGACCCGTCACTCTCTGATCCTCAGGTGACCCGTCACTCTCTGATCCTCCACAGGTGACCCGTTACTCTCTGATCCTCCACAGGTGACCCGTCACTCACTGATCCTCAGGTAACCCGTCACTCTCTGATCCTCCACAGGTGACCCGTCACTCTCTGATCCTCCACAGGTGACCCGTCACTCACTGATCCTCAGGTAACCCGTCACTCTCTGATCCTCCACAGGTGACCCGTCACTCTCTGATCCTCCACAGGTGACCCGTCACTCACTGATCCTCAGGTAACCCGTCACTCTCTGATCCTCCACAGGTGACCCGTCACTCTCTGATCCTCCACAGGTGACCCGTCACTCACTGATCCTCAGGTAACCCGTCACTCTCTGATCCTCCACAGGTGACCCGTCACTCTCTGATCCTCCACAGGTGACCCGTCACTCACTGATCCTCAGGTAACCCGTCACTCTCTGATCCTCCACAGGTGACCCGTCACTCTCTGATCCTCCACAGGTGACCCGTCACTCACTGATCCTCAGGTAACCCGTCACTCTCTGATCCTCCACAGGTGACCCGTCACTCTCTGATCCTCAGGTGACCCGTCACTCTCTGATCCTCCACAGGTGACCCGTCACTCTCTGATCCTCAGGTGACCTGTCACTCTCTGATCCTCAGGTGACCGTCACTCACTGATCCTCAGGTGACCTGTCACTCTCTGATCCTCAGATGACCCGTCACCCCATACCCCACTAACTTCCTTATCACTATGCCGCTTAACGTAGTGACAGTGAAATTTCGCTTGATTCATGTAGAAGCCATCTCTGCTGTATCTGTATGCTGAGTATAAGCCCAAATAGGCCCCGGGCAAAAGTCTACTAAGATTGTCTTCCTTCTTTTTTCTAACGTGCGTGATTTTCTATGCCAATCTGCACTGCCTTGGCCACCATTGCTGTTCGATACGAAAATACAAATTATGTTTCATAAGTCTCATTAAAACTGCTGCTTGTACTCGCTCAATATCCATCACCCAGTGTGCGAACTTCCCCTATCTGTAGACATTTCCGAATTTTCCCTTTCTCCGCTCCCAGAAGTCGCAACATCCCAAATCTCAGCATCCCCAAATCTCAGCATCCCTAAATCTCAGCATCCCCAAATCTCAGCATCCCCAAATCTCAACATCCCAAATCTCAGCATCCCAAAATCTCAGGATTCCCAAATCTCAGCTTCCCCAAATCTCAGCTTCCCCAAATCTCAGTATCCCCAAATCTCAGCATCCCCAAATCTCAGCACCCCAAATCTCAGCATCCCCAAATCTCAGCTTCCCCAAATCTCAGTATCCCAAATCTCAGCATCCCAAAATCTCAGGATTCCCAAATCTCAGGATCCCCAAATCTCAGCATCCTAAATCTCAGCATCCTCAAATCTCAACATCCCAAATCTCAGCATCCCAAATTTCAGAATCCCAAATATCTTAAGTGTCAAGTACCAAGAATTTCTTCCCATATAAAATGCTTTTCAATCCTCTTTCCCCTCTCACTCGTCGAGAGATGCACTAAAAGGCAGTCAAGATGGCTGCAGGGGCCGTGCAGTGAGCTGTGCATGTACAAGCAGTTGTGAATTCGGCGGCACATGATAAATCGTTGAGAAAAATTCGAATCGAAACGGATGAAAAGCGTGCTGCACTCAAGATAATCCTGTAGTTAAACAAGCCGCCTGCCTCCCTATCTGTGCACTGATTCTGGACACCCTGTGGCCTCTCCTCTCGCTGGCTACATTCAGGCCTCTCCCCTCCCAGGGCCGCATGGGGTGCGCGAATACTGACTGGACGGATGGTGACGACCTCCAGCTGCAGCGAGAGCATTTCGCTGGGCTCGGGAATCGCAATTGTTGTCTTGGGCTTTCAAATCTCAGCATCCCAAATCTCGGATCCCCAACTCTCAGCACCCCAAATCTCGGATCCCCAACTCTCAGCATCCAAAATCTCAGCATCCCCAAATCTCAGCATCCCAAATCTCAGCATCCCCAAATCTCAGAATCCCAAATCTCAGCATCCCCAAATCTCAGCATCCCAAATCTCGGATCCCCAACTCTCAGCACCCCAAATCTCAGATCCCCAACTCTCAGCATCCCAAATCTCAGCATCCCCAAATCTCAGCATCCCAAATCTCAGCATCCCCAAATCTCAGCATCCCAAATCTCAGCATCCCCAAATCTCAGCATCCCAAATCTCAGCATCCCTAAATCTCAGCATCCCAAATCTCAGCATCCCCAAATCTCAGCATCCCCAAATCTCAGCATCCCAAATCTCAGCATCCCCAAATCTCAGCATCCCCAAATCTCAACATCTCCAAATCTCAGCATCCCAACTCTCAGCACCCCTAATCTCAGCATCCCAAATCTCAGCATCCCAAATCTCAGCATCCCAAATCTCAGCATCCCAAATCTCAACATCCCAACTCTCAGCACCCCAAATCTCAGCATCCCAAATCTCAGCATCCCCAAATCTCAGCATCCCCAAATCTCAGCATCCCAAATCTCAGCATCCCAAATCTCAGCATCCCAAATTTCAGCATCCCCAAATCTCAGCACCCCAAATCTCGGATCCCCAAATCTCAGCATCCCAAATTTCAGCATCCCCAAATCTCAGCACCCCCAAATCTCAGCATCCCCAAATCTCAGCATCCCCAAATCTCAGCATCCCAAATCTCAGCATCCCAAATTTCAGCATCCCCAAATCTCAGCACCCCAAATCTCAGCACCCCAAATCTCAGCTTCCCCAAATCTCAGTATCCCAAATCTCAGCATCCCAAAATCTCAGGATTCCCAAATCTCAGGATCCCCAAATCTCAGCATCCTAAATCTCAGCATCCTCAAATCTCAACATCCCAAATCTCAGCATCCCAAATTTCAGAATCCCAAATATCTTAAGTGTCAAGTACCAAGAATTTCTTCCCATATAAAATGCTTTTCAATCCTCTTTCCCCTCTCACTCGTCGAGAGATGCACTAAAAGGCAGTCAAGATGGCTGCAGGGGCCGTGCAGTGAGCTGTGCATGTACAAGCAGTTGTGAATTCGGCGGCACATGATAAATCGTTGAGAAAAATTCGAATCGAAACGGATGAAAAGCGTGCTGCACTCAAGATAATCCTGTAGTTAAACAAGCCGCCTGCCTCCCTATCTGTGCACTGATTCTGGACACCCTGTGGCCTCTCCTCTCGCTGGCTACATTCAGGCCTCTCCCCTCCCAGGGCCGCATGGGGTGCGCGAATACTGACTGGACGGATGGTGACGACCTCCAGCTGCAGCGAGAGCATTTCGCTGGGCTCGGGAATCGCAATTGTTGTCTTGGGCTTTCAAATCTCAGCATCCCAAATCTCGGATCCCCAACTCTCAGCACCCCAAATCTCGGATCCCCAACTCTCAGCATCCAAAATCTCAGCATCCCCAAATCTCAGCATCCCAAATCTCAGCATCCCCAAATCTCAGAATCCCAAATCTCAGCATCCCCAAATCTCAGCATCCCAAATCTCGGATCCCCAACTCTCAGCACCCCAAATCTCAGATCCCCAACTCTCAGCATCCCAAATCTCAGCATCCCCAAATCTCAGCATCCCAAATCTCAGCATCCCCAAATCTCAGCATCCCAAATCTCAGCATCCCCAAATCTCAGCATCCCAAATCTCAGCATCCCTAAATCTCAGCATCCCAAATCTCAGCATCCCCAAATCTCAGCATCCCCAAATCTCAGCATCCCAAATCTCAGCATCCCCAAATCTCAGCATCCCCAAATCTCAACATCTCCAAATCTCAGCATCCCAACTCTCAGCACCCCTAATCTCAGCATCCCAAATCTCAGCATCCCAAATCTCAGCATCCCAAATCTCAGCATCCCAAATCTCAACATCCCAACTCTCAGCACCCCAAATCTCAGCATCCCAAATCTCAGCATCCCCAAATCTCAGCATCCCCAAATCTCAGCATCCCAAATCTCAGCATCCCAAATCTCAGCATCCCAAATTTCAGCATCCCCAAATCTCAGCACCCCAAATCTCGGATCCCCAAATCTCAGCATCCCAAATTTCAGCATCCCCAAATCTCAGCACCCCCAAATCTCAGCATCCCCAAATCTCAGCATCCCCAAATCTCAGCATCCCAAATCTCAGCATCCCAAATCTCAGCATCCCAAATTTCAGCATCCCCAAATCTCAGCACCCCAAATCTCGGATCCCCAAATCTCAGCATCCCAAATTTCAGCATCCCCAAATCTCAGCACCCCCAAATCTCAGCATCCCCAAATCTCAGCATCACAAATCTCAGCATCCCAAATCTAGAATCCCCAAATCTCAGCACCCCAAATCTCGAATCCCCAAATCTCAGCACCCCAAATCTCGAATCCCCAAATCTCAGCACCCAAATCTCAGCATCCCCAACTCTCAGCACCCCAAATCTTGAATCCCCAAATCTCAGCATCCCCAAATCTCAGCATCCCCAAATCTCAGCACCCAAATCTCAGCATCTTAAAAATCTCTGCATCCCGAAACTTAATTACTGCAATTCCCTCTAAAAAGAGGCAAACAGCTTGGCTCAGTAAAAAAGCAGCCGAAGCCTTCCGAGCAGAAATTTGGCGTCTTCAAATTTTTCAAGAAACAGCGTACGGGCGGGGCGGGGCGCAAGGCAGAAGAGGGCGGATAATGGGCGCCCGCAGCAGCTCCCGCTGATTTTGCTTAACTATTGGCTCCATGCAGGTAGAATTTTTATTCGACTCTTTCGAGCCAATTTCCGAGCCATCACAAATCCAGCCCGCCTTCCCCCTGTTGAATCTCAAGAAACCGGGGGCGGAGCGGACGGCATGGCTGCAAAAGCAGGCGCGGAAGACGGCAAAACGGCAGCTGAAATGAAATGATGAAGAGGCGGGGAGCGAATCTCGCATCCGCTATCATTTCCTCGCCCTATCGTACCCTCCCTTTGTTAATCCCGCATTTTTATCCCCTTTGTCCACACCGGGGGGGGGGGGATTATAAACAGGGCGCCTGCGATGATTGCGAGTGGCCCGCCTCCCCGACCCATCGTAGGCTGGAGATCCGAGGTTCGCCCCCCCCCCTCCCCAGACAGATCTCTCCATTTTCTATCCCTCTGAGCCGCGCCCCAAGCAAACGAGAGGCCCCGGCCAGTTGCAAGTAATTAAAAATTAATTAAAGTGGGAGCAGGCTTGGGGAGGAAAGGGAAGGAGAGGCGCGATGGGATGGGCCGCCGCCTCCGGGATTTCCTGCCGAAGCGCGGGAGAGAGAGGGCGAGTCACTCCGGCGAATCCTCAGGCTGGTAGAGGGGGCGCCAGGTGAGACAGCGGCGCGGTGAAAGGGAAAGCAAGCGGGAGAGGCAGACAGACAGACAGACTCAGATTTGGGGAGCAGGGGCGGAAGGATAAAAGGGAGGGCAGAGGGGAGAAGGCGCCATCCACCCTAATCCCCTCGGCCTCATTTTTCCTAGCAGCCTCGCATCCCCTCCGGCCGGCTGCTGCAACAGAGAAGAAAATGAAAATCAGATGGAGAGCAGAGGCTGGTTGACAACAGGCCGATCTAGAGATAAATTTGAAAACAAAAAGAGACTCAAATCCCAGCTGTTGAGCGCCTCAAGGGCCGGTAAAAGACATGCTGCGCACCAGCTGATGAGGACAAGGCTTTACAGATTATAACCGCGTTTTCTAGAGTAATTTTTGCCCAAATCGGCGATTGCAATTGGCGCCGGTAGGGGCAGGTGCCAGGGTAAATTGGGCAATGCAATCGGGGTGCCCCTAATTGCACCTTTCCTATGCTAGATTTCCTGCGCAGCTGCTTGCTCAAGACGTTGGCCTAAGCGCTTCGGGAGGGCGGAAGTACAAATCGCATCGGGGAGAGGCAAAACTTAAGACGCCGAGATGCTGGCGAACGCAATGACCCACCTGTATGAGTGGCAGTTGAAATTTGTACACACTTTGGGTAGCGCATGCGAAATTCTCAAAAACAACCCTGCAGAGGGAAAAACCGCTAGTCTACTATGCTAATTTGAATGGTGAGATTTACAAATTTCTAGCTTCATATTTATACCGATGCAGCAGCAGGTTTTTCTCCTACGAGGAGCAGAAAAGAGAGGAGGAATTCACTGATGGGGCATTGCATGCGCTAATGACTGATTCGGTGGTGCTTTCGTATATAAAACAAAAAAATCAAATATATATTAAAAATGATTTGTTTCTTTTCAATCGGGCAAATCGAATTGAAAGGGAGTCAGATTTCTTTTTGAGTAGAATTTCCAAAGCCAGATTCCCCTCTACAAAATTAAATCGTCAAGAAAAGCATCTCAAAAAGGTACGCGGCACTGGATGAGCAGGCTGCTTTTTGATAATGATTTATGCATGCCTAATTGCAGGATGCGCCTTCCTCACCTACATGCATCCGGAGAGCGCCATCCACTGCCAGGCCGCTCTGCACGAGAAACAGTCGCTGCCCGGGGTGAGCGATTCCCTTTCTGACACATTTTTAACACTGATTTTACCCTGCAAATGTTCGCCGTTCTACTGGTAAGTAGCTGAATTAGCGCATGGCTGGCGAGATATGCTCATGATGGAAAAGATTTTTGTCAGCATCATCCCTAGCATCCTCAGCATCCCAAATCTCAGCATCCCAAATCTCAGGATCCCCAAATCTCAGCATCCCAAATCTCAGCATCCCAGATCTCAGCATCCCCAAATCTCAGCATCCCAAATCTCAGCATCCCAAATCTCAGCATCCCAAACCTCAGCATCCCAAATCTCAGCATCCCAAATCTCAGCATCAAAAATCTCAGCATCCCAAACCTCAGCATCCCAAATCTCAGCATCCCCAAATCTCAGCATCCCAAATCTCAGCATCCCAAACCTCAGCATCCCAAATCTCAGCATCCCAAATCTCAGCATCCCAAATCTCAGCATCCCAAACCTCAGCATCCCAAATCTCAGCATCCCAAATCTCAGCATCAAAAATCTCAGCATCCCAAACCTCAGCATCCCAAATCTCAGCATCAAAAATCTCAGCATCCCAAATCTCAGCATCCCAAATCTCAGCATCCCAAATCTCAGCATCCCAAATCTCAGACTCAAATCTCAGCATCCCAAATCTCAGCTTCCCAAATCTCTATAATCTCTAGACGAATTACCGATGGCTGGCGAGATGCTCATGAAAAAGATTTATTGTTTTGCTTTTCTATCCAGGTTCATAGAATGGCGAGTAAAATTTAAATTCTTGGTCATTAGACAGATAATACTTCGTAAACGGAGCTTATTATGACGAACTTTCACTTCGCCCTAATTTAGGAGTTAGCAATAGTTATATGGCAATTATAATAACACGTACAAAGCATGAACAACTGAAATAAGACGCTACACCCGAGTTTTCTTAGAAATGAGCTGTCGACAGGCCAGTAACGCTTGCTCTCTGGAGAACACGTAGCGTTAAATGGGGTTTTGCCATAGACAAAACTGATCTAGCTAAATGCACTGGCGATACGAGAGTTATATATGTTTCTTATAGGCTTCTGGCAAAGGGGGGCCGTAGCCCAGCGGTCTAGCGCTGAATATATTTGAATATACAACCGATATGACAGACTATGTACTAAGGATTGTTTCAATCCTATATGCGATACACTCGAAATTAAAATACAAAAAGACTGGCAGAAATCACGACATCTCCTACTAGGATTTTCTGGATAGAAAAAGTACAGTGCGCCCTCTGTCAGTCAGCGCTCTTACAACAGCCTTCGAAACCGCATGGCTGTTTTGTATTGTCGTCTCGGGTCGTCGCAGCCGACGAAATGCTTCAGCAGGAATCGCCCAAACGACTTGGCAGTTGAACGAGTTTGACGAGTCGACAAATTGGCGTTGTCGACATTCTTGGCACTGCCGCCGACCTTCTCCCGTCCCTTCGTTGACGAATCCATCCAAGAGGCTTGCTGGGACGATGCAGACGCGTTTTGATTCTTGTGGAAGTTTAGCAGCCCGAAATTTGTATTAGCTGTTTAAATGCAGGCTTGATCTCTTTTGTTCCTTGTTAGTTACAGCATGCATTACGTAGTGAAATAATTTAAATCTAGACCGAAATAAGGGTAATTTTTTAAGTACCTTCTGGATAGGAAACACACCCACAGTTTATATATTTTTAGCTATGCGCATTTTAAGCCGTACTTGAGCTAGAGGACTGCCCTGGATGAAATGTAAACTATTTACAAGAGGATGAGACTGTCATGTGACAGGTAACTGTGTGCAGAATAAAACTGACGAATTGTTTTTTTACTTCTGTAGTATCCCAAACAGAATAGATAGATAGATAGATAGATAGATAGATAGATAGATAGATAGATAGATAGATAGATAGATAGATAGATAGATAGATAGATAGATAGATAGATGCATAATATATAGATGCACTTGAATTCGTCTGAAGCCTCTTGTTCAAAGTCAAAGCACTCTACTATAAGTTGCGCAATCTGACTCGTCCCAGTTCCAATGCCGTGAGAGACCCCCCAGTAGAAAATCACATTAAAAAGCCACCCACGCCAACCGAGTACAGCAGAATGCAATTCAATTCTCTGCTTCTAGTAGCAACCAAGCCGCACGCAATAGAATAGAATAGGGGGAAGAGTCTGGGAAGCTGCTCTTGCAGTCTGGCGAGTGGTTTGGGAAATTTGGCGAATAGGCTGCAGCGAGCAACAAACGTAGACGGAAAATGCGTGAGATGGGGAAGAGAATTGAAAGCTAAAAAGAGAAATCCTGCATTGTTTGGAAGAGCAAAACGACTTGATGGGGCTTGCAGATGCTGAGCAGATACAAGCAGCTCCGTGAGGATAACTCACCCCCCATGATTGTACGTCTCTGAAGCGGAGGACAGGGGGTCGGCGCGGCAGATAGATATATCTTGGTTATTGCGAATGCATTTCCCGTGCCTGTGGAAGAAGAGCAATTGCCAAATCCTCCTGTGTCCCCGTTCCACCTCCGCTGCAGATGACTCGGCCCATGCAGGTGAAGCCGGCCGACAGCGAGTCTCGCTCAGGTGAGTCTGTGAGATTCCCTACTGATAGTTGGAACGCCAATTTGAAACTGGTGAGTGTGTCTTGACTTGCCTTCTTCCAGCGGGCAGTCTCGCTTCATTCTCTTCTCTATTCTCTACTCTATTATCTCTAATCTCTAATCTCTCATCTTTACACAGAATTGAACGGAGTCTTTAAGAGCAGCGAAGTCTCTCTCTCTTTCTCTATTCTCATCTCTTCGTTAGCGTCTGTCTCCCCTTTCCCATATCTTCTCTCTTATCTCTTCCCTGTTCTCTCTACCATCTCATCTGATCCTCTCACAGCTCCCGTTCCCAGCTGTGTAGTTTCTATAAGCATACAAAAGTACAACTTGAGCACAGCAGGAGTTGACATCTTTTCGCTCGCATAGAAATGGGGCTCCCCACAGGGCCCGCACCTGCTCCTTCCCCACTGTAGCTCAATGCAGACTCATTAGGCCTTCACAAGAAAAGAGGATGAGAGAGATATAGAAATCTCAACAGAGATCCTCTTGTTTGAGCAGACTGGAGTACAGACAGGAGACTCCGCCTGGCTTGTCAGCAGCGCGGGAATGAAGTTTAGAAATTGCCCGAGCCAAAAAGGGAATGAAAAAGATGGACACGGGTTCTCCGGCTTTGTTCCTGAGAGCTGGCGTCGTGAAGACTCGGGAGGCTGCCATTGAGTTCTCTCTTTCCCACTACTTCCAGTAGCATGTCGTAGGAAAAACATGATAATAATTGCAGGGCTGCGGGCACCCTGGCGCAACGCCTTCGGCGACAACGTCCTAACGTTTAATTAATATGACGCCGAAGGAGCGGCGGTAAACGCGTCCCAGACTCTCGCTTGTTAATTTGGGGGTTGTGCATGAAAATTGAATTCACACGCAATCCAGCCTGATGCGTCAAAGACAAAGTCAAGGCCGATGTACATCTTGTGCCTGCCTGTGTGCATGCTCAGGGGTCAGTGGAACGGTTACGACTGCTTGCCTGTCACTGTATGCGATGTGTCTATAAGCACTGGAGTTTGGTCTCTGGTTACTGTATGTTGTGGTCAGCAGTCAAAGCAGATATGTATTATACGATCGTAGTGTAGTTGATAGGGCATATAGCAGTCAGCACTGATCGAGACCCCCTCCGAATCCCCGTTAGATGATTCCCAATTCGCCAATACGGGATTTGGTCTGCCCCCGATTAGCTGGTAAGTCTGCAGTGAACTGCCGACTCCCAGGACTCACTTTCTATAATAGGCTATTTGTGGACGGATCTTCATGGACTACTAAGTCAAGAATCCGTACTGGAAACACTTCTCTCACTATTTGGATGTGATTAGTAGAATTTAATTTTGAAAAAACTACTGTAATTTGGAATCTGTAATCTTGAAGTTATGCAAGTTGCTCTTGTTTCCATCTAGGTCCTGATTTCACCTGTAACAATACGGGGTTTCCAATCCAGATTCTAGCCGAATTCCATGGCCGCATGAGGGAAGAGAGTCTGACGTTACATCGGTTTCCCCGCGAATATAGATGGGGCTGGGCATCCCATCCTCCTTATTGATTCGCTGGGGTGGGCTTGCTGATGCAGAGAAGAAGCTGACCCAGGGGTGGGGGGTAGTGAGCAGGGTGAACGGCCCTGCAGGGGGGGGAACAGCTTAATAAAAACCCCCGACTCAACCCACATCGCCAAGTCATCCCCCCTTGGTCCTCCCCGTCCTCACTGTGACCGGCGCCTCCTCCCCCTCCTTCCCTGGTAAGAGGGGACTGAAGGGGCCTGAGTACATTGCTCACCCTGAGAGAGAGGGAGAGGGGAAGCGATACACCCAGATATACGATAGCGAGGGGCATGGGGAAACACAGGCAGACACGAGAACACACGAAGTAAGCTGAACAGGAGTCAAAGCCTTGATTTATCAATGCTATTCTCCTGAAAGCCAAAAGAACAAGAAAAGATTAAGTTTTAAACTGCTTGTGTGTTGTGCTTTTTCCTCACAATTAGCATTCGCAAAAGAGAATCAAAAGCAGTCAGAGTGGCGGAGCTACTGGCTAACGACCTCACCATGCTCATTGAGCAGGGCATGAGCTCGGAGATGTCTAAGAGCACCGCTGACTTGATCGGTCAATTGCAGCAGCAGCAGCAACAACAACAGCAGCAGCAACAGCAGCATGGTAGCGGGAGTCTGTGCAAATATGAAGGCACCCCAACTCCCCATTGCAACGCTGACAAGGTTAAATTCATCCAGTTTCAGTTGGCGCACCTGCCAGGACACGAGGGTGAGGCGTTTGGGGCACTTTTCAGCTGGCGAAAGATCCTTCCCTTCACTCAAGTTGGTCACACTGTCTTTCTCTTGTTCACTCTAGTTGGTAACACTGACTATTTTTTTCACTCGAGTATGGGTCACACTGTCTATCAGTAGGGAATTCAGGGAGGGCAGAGAAGGGAATTCAGGGAGGGCAGAGAAGGGAATTCGGGGAGGGCAGAGAAGGGAATTCGGGGAGGGCAGAGAAGGGAATTCGGGGAGGGCAGAGAAGGGAATTCGGGGAGGGCAGAGAAGAGAATTCAGGGAGGGCAGAGAAGAGAATTCAGGGAGGGCAGAGAAGGGAATTCGGGGAGGGCAGAGAAGGGAATTCGGGGAGGGCAGAGAAGGGAATTCAGGGAGGGCAGAGAAGGGAATTCAGGGAGGGCAGAGAAGAGAATTCGGGGAGGGCAGAGAAGGGAATTCAGGGAGGGCAGAGAAGAGAATTCAGGGAGGGCAGAGAAGAGAATTCAGGGAGGGCAGAGAAGGGAATTCGGGGAGGGCAGAGAAGGGAATTCAGGGAGGGCAGAGAAGAGAATTCAGGGAGGGCAGGCCTGCTTGAATGAGCGGTCCATGCTCATAAAAAGGCACAGGGAAGTTTCCCAGGGCAGCAATACAATAGAGAATGCAGTTTTCTGTCTGCACCGATAAGTTCCGTCAGTCGTCACCATAGCGGGCAAATCCAAACCTTCTGGGAATACTGAGAAATTAGCAATTTTTGTCGCCAAAGCTTTTTGTCTCGAGTTCAAGCTTCGTTACCAGGGCCCCCGTCTTCTACTTGGGGAACTTTCTTGTCTAGCAACTAATTGAAAACATATTCAATGCGAGAGGCGCCCAGCCTAATAGATAAGGGTGGATAGATAAGGCTGGAATTATGCAGATGAGGCTGAGAGTGGATAGATGAAGTTGGGATTCTGTAGTTGAGACTGGGAGTGGATAGATGAAATCAGGATTCTGTAGATGAGGCTGGGAGTGGATAGATGAAATCAGGATTCTGTAGATGAGGCTGGGAGTGGATAGATGAAATCAGGATTCTGTAGATGAGGCTGGGAGTGGATAGATGAAATCAGGATTCTGTAGATGAGGCTGGGAGTGGATAGATGAAATCAGGATTCTGTAGATGAGGCTGGGAGTGGATAGATGAAATCGGGATTCTATAGATGAGGCTGAGAGTGGATAGATGAAATCGGGATTCAGTAGATTAAGTTGGAAGTGGATAGATAAAGTTGGGACTCTATAGATGAGGCTGAGAGTGGATAGATGAAATCAGGATTCAGTAGATTAAGTTGGGAGTGGATAGATGAGGCTGAGAGTGGATAGATGAAATCGGGATGCTGTAGATGAGGCTGGGAGTGGATAGATGAAATCGGGATTCAGTAGATTAAGTTGGGAGTGGATAGATGAGGCTGAGAGTGGATAGATGAAATCGGGATGCTGTAGATGAGGCTGAGAGTGGATAGATGAAATCGGGATGCTGTAGATGAGGCTGAGAGTGGATAGATGAAATCGGGATGCTGTAGATGAGGCTGGGAGTGGATAGATGAAATCGGGATGCTGTAGATGAGGCTGGGAGTGGATAGATGAAATCGGGATTCAGTAGATTAAGTTGGGAGTGGATAGATAAAGTTGGGACTCTATAGATGAGGCTGAGAGTGGATAGATGAAGTTGGGACTCTATAGATGAGGCTGAGAGTGGATAGATGAAATCGGGATTCTATAGATGAGGCTGAGAGTGGATAGATGAAGTTGGGACTCTATAGATGAGGCTGAGAGTGGATAGATGAAATCAGGATTCTGTAGATGAGGCTGGGAGTGGATAGATGAAATCGGGATTCAGTAGATTAAGTTGGGAGTGGATAGATAAAGTTGGGACTCTATAGATGAGGCTGAGAGTGGATAGATGAAATCAGGATTCTGTAGATGAGGCTGGGAGTGGATAGATGAAATCGGGATTCAGTAGATTAAGTTGGGAGTGGATAGATAAAGTTGGGACTCTATAGATGAGGCTGAGAGTGGATAGATGAAATCAGGATTCTGTAGATGAGGCTGGGAGTGGATAGATGAAATCGGGATTCAGTAGATTAAGTTGGGAGTGGATAGATAAAGTTGGGACTCTATAGATGAGGCTGAGAGTGGATAGATGAAATCAGGATTCTGTAGATGAGGCTGGGAGTGGATAGATGAAATCGGGATTCAGTAGATTAAGTTGGGAGTGGATAGATAAAGTTGGGACTCTATAGATGAGGCTGGGAGTGGATAGATGAAATCGGGATGCTGTAGTGCTGTAGATGAGGCTAAGAGTGGATAGATCAAGTTCGGATTCTGTAGATGAAGCTGCATGAGAATGGATAGATGAAGCTAGAATTATTTAAATGAGACTGGGATTGGATCGATAAAGCTGGAATTGTGTAGATGATGCTGGAATTGTTTTAATGGGGTTGGGAGTATTTAGATTTTGAGGCTTGGCATGGATAAATGAGACTGGGAGCGGATTGATGAAGCTGGAATTGTGTAGATGAAGCAGGGAGTATTTAGATTTTGAGGCTTGGCATGGATAAATGAGACTGGGAGCGGATTGATGAAGCTGGAATTGTGCAGATGAGGCTGGAACTGGGTAGATGGGGAAGTTAGGGTGAGCTAGGTCGAGTTGCAAGGCACTATTTGAAACATTCCAGATGATCGCAAGCTGTTTGTCGGCATGCTGTCAAAGCAGCAGTCGGAGGAGGACATCAGGCGCCTGTTTGAGCCGTATGGACACATCGAGGAGTGCACGATACTGCGGGACCAGGCGGGCAACAGCAAGGGCTGCGCGTTCGTCAAGTACAGCGTGCACATGGAGGCCCAGAATGCAATTAATAATTTGCACGGAAGCCAGACTATGGCTGTGAGTGATGAATGCGATATTTTTTTGGGTCTTTTGTGACGTGACGCGAAAGTCAGGGGCTGAATGTTGTTTAATAACGAATGTGAATGCTTGCAATATATTTGTAGAATGGCCAAAGTAACTTGACGAGTTAAAGACCGAGAGAAATAGCTTAAATATTGTAAATATTGAATTTCACTGATGCACTGGCACTGTGAGTGGAGAGAGTACAAAATGGTAGAGACTTAAGGGGCGAGGCAATAGCTAGCGCAATGATGCACGTGGAACAGAGTAGAGTACGCATAGAGTACACAATGATTTACTGAGTACACGAAGATCGCAAGCTGCAAACAAAGTGACAAAGCGAAGTTAAACAAACCAACCACCCCACAGTTACCCAGCTCACAAACCAAACAACCGTCACCTCATTTTGTTTTTTATGTACTTGTTTTTTGTGACAGTGTGAGCCGTGTATTAACAGTGTTTGTTTTACAGCATGTCTTACAGTTCTCCGTTGTCTGTGTTACAGTGTCTGTTACAGTGTCCATGTTACAGTTTCTGTAGTACAGTGTCGGTGTTACAGTGTCTGTAATAGTGTTTGTATTTCAGTTTCTGTGTTACAGTGTCTGTACTACAGTGTCTGTGTTACAGTGACCCTGTTACAGTTTCTGTAGTACAGTGTCTGTAGTATTACAGTGTCTGTTACAGTGTCCATATTACAGTGTCTGTATTACAGTCTCTGTGTTACAGTGTCTATGTTACAGTGTCTGTGTTACAGTGTCTGTGTTACAGTGTCCGTGTTACAGTGTCTGTGTTACAGTGTCTGTGTTACACTGTCTGTGTTACAGTGTCTATGTTACAGTGTCTGTGTTACAGTGTCTGTGTTACAGTGTCTATGTTACAGTGTCTGTGTTACAGTGTCTGTGTTACACTGTCTGTGTTACAGTATCTGTATTATAATGTCTGTATTACAGTGTCTGTGTTACAGTGTCTCTATTACAGTGTCTGTGTTACAGTGTCTGTGTTACAGTGTCTATGTTACAGTGTCTGTGTTACAGTGTCTGTGTTACAGTGTCTGTATTATAGTGTCTATATTACAGTGTCAGTATTACAGTGTCTGTATTACAGTGTCTGTATTACAGTGTCTGTGTTACAGTGTCTGTGTTACAGTGACCCTGTTACAGTTTCTGTAGTACAGTGTCTGTAGTATTACAGTGTCTGTTACAGTGTCCGTATTACAGTGTCTGTGTTACAGTGTCTGTGTTACAGTGTCTGTGTTACAGTGACTGTGTTACAGTGTCTGTGTTACAGTGACCGTGTTACAGTGTCTGTGTTACAGTGTCTGTGTTACAGTGTCTGTGTTACAGTGTCTGTGTTACAGTGTCTGTGTTACAGTGTCTGTATTACAGTGTCCGTGTTACAGTGTCTGTGTTACAGTGTCTGTATTAAAGTGTCTGTGTTATAGTGTCTGTACTACAGTGTCTGTGTTACAGTGTCCATGTTACAGTTTCTGTCGTACAGTGTCGGTGTTACAGTGTCTGTATTATAGTGTTTGTATTTCAGTTTCTGTGTTACAGTGTCTGTACTAGTGTCTGTGATACAGTGTCTATGTTACAGTGTCTTTGTTACAGTGTCTGTGTTACAGTGACCGTGTTACAGTGTCTGTGTTACAGTGTCTGTGTTACAGTGTCTGTGTTACAGTGTCTGTGTTACAGTGTCTGTATTACAGTGTCCGTGTTACAGTGTCTGTGTTACAGTGTCTGTGTTACAGTGTCTGTATTACAGTGTCTGTGTTACAGTGTCTGTACTACAGTGTCTGTGTTACAGTGACCCTGTTACAGTTTCTGTAGTACAGTGTCTGTAGTATTACAGTGTCTGTTACAGTGTCCATATTACAGTGTCTGTGTTACAGTGTCTGTGTTACAGTGTCTGTGTTACAGTGACTGTGTTACAGGGTCTATGTTACAGTGTCCGTGTTACAGTTTCTGTGTTACAGTGTCGGTGTTAGTGTCTGTATTATAGTGTTTGTATTTCAGTTTCTGTGTTACAGTGTCTGTGTTACAGTGTCTTTGTTACAGTGTCCGTGTTACAGTGTCCGTGTTAGTGTCCGTGTTACAGTGTCTATGTTACAGTGTCTGTGTTACAGTGTCCGTGTTACAGTGTCCGTGTTACAGTGTGTGTGTTACAGTGTGTGTGTTACAGTGTCCGTGTTACAGTGTCCGTGTTACAGTGTCCGTGTTACAGTGTCCGTGTTACAGTGTCCGTGTTACAGTGTCTGTGTTACAGTGTCCGTGTTACAGTGTCTGTGTTACAGTGTCCGTGTTACAGTGTCTGTGTTACAGTGTCCGTGTTACAGTGTCCGTGTTACAGTGTCCGTGTTACAGTGTCCGTGTTACAGTGTCTGTGTTAGTGTCCGTATTACCCAAGTGTAACTGCGCCTGCCAGACCGCTATGATGTCCAAGTGCATGCCCTGCAATAAATGCAGTGCCAGACACCCCTCCCGCATGCCCAGTTTCCTATCCAAAAAGAGAAAAATCAAAGAGACGAAGAGAAACAGACAGGAAGGAAGTTCGAGACCGCACCGAGCAATCAAGACCCAGTCATTGATGCATAAGTCTAGGCTGTATCTGAGAACGACTCGGGCTGCGGTCATCAATTAGCTCTTTGAGCAAACTCTAATTCGACAGGGCGTGGCACGGGAGGAAGGCTGCTCATATTTACGTAGATATGAGCAGCCTTCTCCTCACACCGTGTACACCGTCTCCAATTCCCTGCCCCCCTGATGACTATTGAGCACTATACTCTTAAAATGTTTCTCGTTTCTTTTCCTTTTTGCCTCGAGACTTCGGTCGATAAGGAGGGGAGGTAGGGAAACCCGAGAACCGGTTTCTGATGCTTCAAAATTATTCTCAAAACACTGCCTGTTCCCATTGGCTCACAGTCGGTCTAACGCAGGTTCTGCACCTGCTTGCTAAGATTCTTAGTACTCAGTTCTTCGTAGCAGCCACGCATTCTGATGTTTCGTGAATGCACCCACTGGGATCCCAATGTAGATCCCATCTAGCTGGATCCCGATCCCATCTTCCTAAATCCCAATCCCATCTACCTGGATTCCGATCCTATCTACCTGGATCCTGATCCTATCTACCTGGATCCCGATCCCATCTACCTGGATTCCGATCCTATCTACCTGGATCCCGATCCCATCTACCTGGATCCGGATCCTATCTACCTGGATCCCGATCCCATCTACCTGGATCCCGATCCTATCTACCTGGATCCCGATCCTATCTACCTGGATCCCGATCCTATCTACCTGGATCCCGATCCCATCTACCTGGATCCCGATCCCATCTACCTGGATTCCGATCCTATCTACCTGGATCCCGATCCTATCTACCTGGATCCTGATCCTATCTACCTGGATCCCGATCCTATCTACCTGGATCCCGATCCTATCTACCTGGATCCCGATCCTATCTACCTGGATCCCGATCTCATCTACCTGGATCCCGATCCTATCTACCTGGATCCCGATCCTATCTACCTGGATCCTGATCCTATCTACCTGGATCCCGATCCTATCTACCTGGATCCCAATCCTATCTACCTGGATCCCGATCCCATCTACCTGGATCCCGATCCTATCTACCTGGATCCTGATCCTATCTACCTGGATCCCGATCCTATCTATCTGGATCCCGATCCCATCTACCTGGATCCCGATCCCATCTACCTGGATCCCGATCCTATCTACCTGGATCCCGATCCCATCTACCTGGATCCCGATCCCATCTACCTGGATCCCGATCCTATCTACCTGGATCCCGATCCTATCTACCTGGATCCCAATCCTATCTACCTGGATCCCGATCCTATTTACCTGGATCCTGATCCTATCTACCTGGATCCCAATCCTATCTACCTGGATCCCAATCCTATCTACCTGAATCCTGATCCCATCTACCTGGATCCGAAATCCCATCTACTTGGATCCCGATCCCATCTACCTAGATCCCGAATCCCATTTAAATGGATCCCAATTTCCCATAAAATTCCTAGTAGCTCGATCCCCAACTAGCAAGCAAATTCGATAACCCAACTCAGCATAGCAACAGCACCCTAGCAACCGTTATCATCCGCGAATTCCAGGGCGCCAGCAGCTCCATCGTGGTGAAATTCGCCGACAACGAGAAGGAGCGGCAGCTGCGCAAACTGCAGCAGATGGTCGGGCCGCTCGGCCTCGTCAACCCCGGAGTGGCCTCGCCCGGCCAGGTGAATGCATTCGCTGGGCCGTTCGCTCAGGTACCGGATTCCCGCCTTCGCAATTCGCAGATTTCCCGTTGTGCCGTGCCGTCAATCATTGGATGCGTTTGAGGGCGGTGGCTGAGCTGAGCGGTGTCTTTGGTAGCACGGCAGCTGGCTGTCGGCAATTTCACTGCCGACGATTTAGGTTTGGGCTAGGGTTTAGGTTACTGTTTAGGTTACTGTTTAGGTTGCTGTTTAGGATACAGTTTAGATTACTGTTTAGGTTACTGTTTAGGTTGCTGTTTAGGATACAGTTTAGATTACTGCTTAGGTTACTGTTTAGGTTGCTGTTTAGGATACAGTTTAGGTTACTGCTTAGGTTACGGTTTAGATTACTGTTTAGGTTACGGTTTAGGTTACTGTTTAGGTTAGGGTTTAGGTTACTTTTTAGGATATGGTTTAGGTTACTGTTTAGGATACGGTTTAGGTTACTGTTTAGGTTACGGTTTAGGTTACGGTTTATGTAACGGTTTAGGTTACTATTTAGGTTACGATTTAGGTTACGGTTTGGGTCATGGTTTAGGTTATGGTTTAGGTTACGGTTTAGGCTACGGTTTAGGGTTTAAGTTTAGGGTTTCGGTTTGGTTTAGGTTACAGTTAGATTTAGGATTGGCAGGCAATTGTCGCAGACTCTTGTTCTTGCTGTGTCAGGCATCCCACTGCTGAGGCTTTGCACCGAAAGTGAGGTCAGAGAGTACATGTACCCACGAGAAAATCATCACAGTATGGAGGAGCTCGGGGAGAAGTTAGCACTCCGGATTCCTTTTCAAGATCTCCTTAGCAGAGTGGTCCATTGGTTTCGGGTTCGATTTCAATATTGCTCTCGTTTTGGGACGACGGTTAAATGTCAAGGAATTATGAATCATACAGTAGATTTCAAAGCCTCCAGAGAGCAATTATTAATAATAAATAATTAGCACACGGGGATTCGGCGGCCATGCTTGCAAATTCTGCTCAGCTTCTCTTCAATGCTTGAAAGTTCATTTAAAATCCAAAAATAAAAAAATTACTGAAACAAATTTTTCAGAAATGAAATCAATGGAGCTCGCGTACCTTGCCCCCCTGCCCGAGCCAACTCCCAGACAGCCCCTGCTGTTCCCATTGCCCCAAATTCTGGAAATCCCCTCAGTGCCCCCTCCCCCCCTCTCTCTCTCTCTGGCTTTCGTGTCTGGCAAAAATTTGTCTGAGCAGTTCATGCCATTCGAGTTCGATCGATTTGTGCAGTCAGTAGCGGCAGGTATTAAGGTAAAGTTGGTCGTAATTGAGAGCCGGAGCAGTTGGAAAATCAGTTAGCAAAAGCAGACTCAGAAATGAGCGCCGCCGAGACTCAGACTACCGCGCTGAATTTGCCGCTCGATGAGTCGCGCCGTCAGCATTCAGAGCAGGACAAAGACTTGGCGCGGGTCATAGAAGCTTCGCCAGTTGGTGACGTCATCGGCCCCGCCAGTCAAAAGGGCACCAGTCGCGGCTCGTTTGGCTACATCTTCCTGCCGGCTCCGGGAATGGTGGGGCTGGGGCAGCCTGGCTTCCGACCTGCATCTACCTGCATCCCCATCTACCTGCATCCCCATCTACCTGCATCCCTATCTACCTGCGTCCCCATCTACCTACATCCCCATCTACCTGCATCCCCATCTACCTGCATCCCGATCCCATCTACTTAGCTCCCGAATCCCATCTACCTATATCCCGATCCCATCTACTTATATCCCGATCCCATTTACCTAGATCCCGATCCCATCTACTTGGCTCCCGAATCCCATCTACCTAGATCCCGATCCCATCTACCTAGCTACAGAATCCCATCTACCTAGATCCCGAACCCATCTACCTAGCTACAGAATCCCATCTACCTAGATCCCGATCCCATCTACCTAGCTACAGAATCCCATCTACCTAGATCCCGATCCCATCTACCTAGCTACAGAATCCCATCTACCTAGATCCCGAACCCATCTACCTAGCTACAGAATCCCATCTACCTAGATCCCGATCCCATCTACCTAGCTACAGAATCCCATCTACGTGGATCCCGAACCCATCTACGTGGATCCCGATCCCATCTACGTTGATCCCAATCCTATCTACCTAGCTCCCTAATCCCATCTACCTAGCTCCCTAATCCCATCTACCTAGCTCCCTAATCCCATCTACCTAGCTCCCTAATCCCATCTACCTAGCTCCCTAATCCCATCTACCTAGCTCCCTAATCCCATCTACCTGGATCCCGATCCAATTTGCTTAAATGAATCCCTATGATTTTTTTCTGGAATCCAGATCCCAATCCCAAGTACAAAATACAATCCCATTTCAATCGGGATTCAAGCCGCTTCACTTCAGCTTTCTCAGCTTAGAAAAGGGCAGCCCCGAGTTTATGTTTGATTTTTTTGCTGCACTGGCCAGAGCCGCACGCAGCAGGCACAGTCCAGCATCCCGGACACCGCATTGCAGAGTCTCGCCCAGACTGCCGGTTACGTGAACCCCGTGGCTGCTCTGGCCCTACAGCTTCAGGGAGGCGCGCCAACTACGCAGCAGCAGCCGCAGCCGCAGCCTCCGCAGCCGCAGTCAAGTCTCAGTGGTCTGGCAGCCGCTGCCGCAGCAGCTGCATCCGCCACCTCGACCGGAGGTGCTCAGCTAACAGCGGCGATGCTCAGCTCCACAGCTGGCGTAGGCGGCGGCGGCGGCGGCGGCGGCGGCGGCGGTGGCGGCCTTTCGCTGTCGACAGGCACCGGCGCCAGCGGCGGCCTCGGCGGCGCCATGAACGGCGCTAGCGGCGGAGGCGGTCACTCGGTGGCTGCCGCGGCTGCTGCGGCCGAGGCTGCTGCCCTGTACGCGGCCAGCGGCATCCCGACTCCGTATTTGAATGGGGCAGGCGGTGAGAATGCAATTAGTGTCTGCTTCACACTCCATGATTATTAAAGCAAGTTTGAGCTCTCTAGTAACGTTTGTTGTTAACGCTTGCGGTTTCAGCGGATCCCCTGCAGCAGATGTACTCGTCTATGAATGCGTACAGCGGCATCGGTGAGATGGCAGTTGTGCTTTTGCTTGTTTTACTGACTGATTGGAAAAATATTTCACTATTTTCACTAAGTAAGCATGAACTTGATAGACTACTGAATTGAAGTAAGTAGAGGTGCACTGTAATAACGGGGATGCATCAGTTTAGGGAACATCTCGGGAGGTCGAGAGTAAGGGGGCACTGTGGAGTAAGGGGGCACTGTGGAGTAAGGGGGCACTGTGGAGTAAGGAGACATCGGGGAGTAAGGGGGCATCGTGGAGTAAGGGGGAACTGTAGAGTAAGGGGCACCGTGGAGTAAGGGGGCACTGCTGACTCTTCATTCGTGATTCGTGATCATTCACGGCCTAATGTACCTTCAAGAATGTCAGCAGAACAAAGATGTCAATAGTTTATGTATGTAAAAGACACGCTGCTCAACCGCCCATCCCCTCCGCCCGCCGCAGCCGCCCCCTATCCGACCCCGGCCGCCGCGGCCTACAACCCGTTCATGTCGCTGGCCCAGCAGGCCATCACGATGCCGGTGCAGCACAAGGACGGCTCTAAGGAGTTCATCCTGACCGGGCCCGACGGCTGCAACCTGTTCATCTACCATCTGCCGCAGGAGTTCGGCGACACAGAACTGGCCCAGATGTTCGCCCCGTTCGGCACGGTGATCTCGGCCAAGGTGTACGTGGACCGGGCCACCAACCAGAGTAAGTGCTTCGGCTTCGTCAGCTTCGACAACTCGGCCTCGGCTGCCGCGGCCATCCAGGCGATGAACGGCTTCCAGATCGGCACCAAGCGGCTCAAGGTGCAGCTCAAGCGGCCCAAGGGCGAGGCCCGGCCCTACTAAGCTGGGATCAGCTTCCCGGCGAGGAGGTAAGTGACGCATTCTACTGAGCAGTAGGAGATCATGGCAACTCTTCGTTGCACTGCTAAAGTATTCGTCAATAGCCATCGCTAATGAGTATTATGCTGTGAAGCTCTTAAATTGCATTCGGGCCCACTACGGCAAACTAATCAGACCTGACAGACGGGGATGCCAGCTTATGCTCAGGAATACGACCCGAACTTTCAAGTCCAGTCTAGCATTCAATGATTATGCTCTTCGACTGTTGTTAGGTTTATTCGTTAGTGTTGCAGCCACATCATGGTGTTTGTTGCGAACTTTTTCCATTAATTAAACACGCACTGTCGCTGAGTCAGTGGCCACGACCCCTGGTTCGACTCCATTCCACAGTAATTTGGGGCTTGTGCGCGAAAATTGGCCAGGGAGTTGCGATTCACAGCTAGCTAGCTCTGAGGACCAACCCCCAAGGTACAGAGAGTGTACGTGCCTGACCATTAGGAAGTCAGGGTCGTTGTACACCCTGTGTGAGCGTGTATGAGTGCGCGCCTGCGTACAGAATTGGCGCGCTTGTGTTGTGCTCATGAGTCAGCGGAAAGCTCCAAATGCGTTGCGCTAGAACGCCTAAAGAGCTCTTGCAAATGTCTATTTTATGTACTCGTAACAGAGGTGAACTTTGGGCTGCATTCCGGAGTGTAACCTGGCATCCCTTTCGGCAAAAATTATTTTTTTTCTAAATTGTTTTTTTTACGCACAGAGCCTTGCTAGCGTTTGAATATTTTACCTCGAATAGTGACAATTTGCTTTGATCAAATTAACTCGCCATATTTGAAATGCAGCTGTACCATGTTTCAAACAATGTAATCAATTTTGTTTTCGTCCCACGCAAGCATTTTTAAAATAAGCCGAACTCTTTTGTAAACTCGCAAGAATATATCAAGCCATTTTGATCCACTGCGCAGTCATAAGACAGTGGATCGTGGAGACCAAGGCATATCTTTTACTCGGATTTTTACACACTTTTACCTGCCATTTTCTTGTGTTTTCATATCAGATCTGATCTGCGATAATGGAGTCCGTTTTTATTTATCACAATTTCAACAAATTATTTAGGAAATTATTTAGCATCAAGCGTGTACAAGGCACTCATTTTGGCTTACACAGATGAAAAATTAAGCGCAGTAAAAGTCAGGTAATGATCCGTAGTTACCTTAATTTACAGAAATATCGCAATAAACTACTTTCAGATCAGTAGAATATATTAAAATCAAGGCAAATAATTATTATATTTAAATACAAGACTCCATTTATTGACCCTCTTACCCCTCTCTCCCAAGCTTACCCCTCCAACTTGTCTTTCCGCACAAAATCTCTACCCCACCCCCTTCTGACCGATTTTTATTGCCTTGTCGCGGAGTTCCGCCTAAAGCTGGCATGTACATGAAATATTGCCGTCTTAGCCTCCCCCCAAGGTTAACCCCTCCGACCGCATCTTTCCGCAACAAATCTCTCCCCTCGCCCTTACCAATCTTTAGATGTACATTCTCAGTGGCTAATGTACATTACGTCTGCAAGTCAATTTAAATAAAAAAATAGCTTACGCATTCTTCCTTGCTACTGAACTGAAAGTAGACAGACAAACTGTTTTATCAAGCTAATATAACCTAAGTGGCCTATATGCAGTTATTATAGTATTTTATTTGTGGTTATCTTGGACTGATTGTACATTATTTATTGAACAGTGGCCCAGTTTTTTTCTCTATCCCTCATTACATACATTTGGTTGGATTGGAGAGGCTGCTTGCTCCCAAGTTAACGAATGATTGGATTGTACACTTCTCGATCAGTGTACATATCAACAAAATCCTCTTTCATTAAATTATTTAGAACACTACTACTAAACAGTTTGTTAATCAGATGAGACATTTGCTATGACTCACAACTGCTTTGAGTTCAGAGTTGGCTTGCTTTGGCAAACGCCGTGTATTATATTTAGTTAATTCTGCCAATTGCTCGCCCCAGCTATCAAATTAGTTACCTGGAAATATTATTTTCTAGCTTATCTCTATATGATACAGCGAATATCTTTCTCGCCCTACCTTTACCCGCGCATCGGTGGAATGAATCGCACAAATCAATAAGCCAAGAAAATTGAATGAGCTGTATATTTCCTATAGGTAACTACCATTATGCTTATTTTTGTACGATTAATTAGCCATTATGTTTCCTTAATGTCGTATTTTTGTGAATTGAACATGTATCTAAATATTTTGTTCACGTCTCTTCTGTTTTTCATATTATTGTAGAATATTACACGTACATTTAGAATATTTTTGCGTACAATTTCTTCCCATTATCCAATTCCCAACTCAACTGCCTAATCCCTATGCTAGGGCAGGGATCAGGGGGAGAAACTAAGCAACAAAACGAAACAGCGTCGATTATAAAGAAAGAGAGAATAGCGGAGAGACGTAAAACTGACGCAAATTTTCCTCACATGGAAAATCAAAGCATAGGGCTGAACTTAATTACAGCAGGCTTTGCAAAAAATTGCTAAAAGTTTTATGAATATAGCTGGTCTTGGAAATAAAGCCACAGAAACTATAGAATATCGATTAAATGGAGCTCACTGTACAAAAAGCAACTTTCTTGCTCCTAAAAGCAACTTTTATTGTTCCTAAAAGCAACAAATCTTACAGAGGGCTTGTCCTGAAAGTTCAATTGGCAAGGGGTTGACATAATCAAAACATCCAGGGACTATTTAAATTCTGTACAGGATGGCGAAGAAAACAAGCTTTCTATATATATCTACAAGCTTTCTATATATATCTACAAGCTTTCTATATAGATTCAATAATAACTTCTACGGAGCACTAGAAAAAACCAGTCTCCAATAATTTTCTGCATTATTTTGGCCAGTATCCGTCCTAGTTTAAGTTCCTGAGAACACCATTTTTATCGGATGTGTACACTGTAGCTACAGTGTACAGTGTAGGGAGCTACAGTGTAGGGAATTTCAATCAAACTCGTGCGAGGTCATGTACATGTACGAGTACCATATTCAGTGTACAACATTGTCGTGTAAACATATTGCAAGCATGGCATCAGTTTTAATTAACTATTGTCCAATTTTACTTTTCATATATATAGATGTGAATAAAGTGCTGTTGTGCCGCTCATCATAGGCTTTACTTTTGTGTGGGTGTCGTAAATCTCAACGGCAGCACATATTCTGTGCCTATACTGTCGTTATCAAGTCGTTAAAAATAAACCTGGACAGAAATTTAAACCGAGGGAAATATACGAGTAGATCGTATCAGGCTTTTCTCATTGTTTCGGTTTGAGTTTTTCTCGTACACAACCGAAGAGTGGTTAAATTTTAGCGGCACGTATTTTCTGTATGATCGAAATGCTAGGTTTCATGCATTACTCTGACATTGTGATCGTTTCATAATTTCTATATAGCTAATATTTCCCGTTGTTCTTATAAATGCACTGCTCAAAATTCGCCACTGCAATTGATGAAGTTCAATCTAAGCTAACTGATTTCCCACCAAAAAAATTTTAATCTTGCAGAAAATTTTTGGGCGGCCCTCATCTGCTCCAAGACTGACCGTCGAGTCTCGGCCGTATCAACGATTTGAGTATCTCGGTTCCATATAATAGCTTATAGTTTCCTGCAACCCATTTCAGCTTTTGGTGGTGTTTTTGCAGCTTTGTTTGTTACTAATTTATAAAAGCGCGCACTCACTTAGGCCTGAAAATTTGTCTCCTAAAGAAGCAGCTCATTTTCTAGTCAAGTCGTACCATTTATCAAATCTTTAATTCCACTTTTATCCCGGACTGCCATACCGCTACTTACTGCTTTTTAACAATATTTTGCTAATTATAGTCGGAACATTCTTAGTTCTTAAAATGTTATTATTTACTATGCTTCTTATTTGCTTATTTCCCGCTGACTGTATTTTTAAGCACAACTATATATCTTACTTACACCTGCGACAGCAAGATTGAGGGACGAATTGAATTTACGAGCGTAGCTAAAACCACGGAATATAAGAAGGGCACATCCAATATATCCGAACTGCTGTACATATAAGCAACATTTGCTGGTGAGAATGCTTGCAGATAGTTTATAGTTTGATTCATTCCTTTACTGATTTTTCGCGAGACATTCATGCTTGCCGAACTTTCCTGCTTTGTTATAGTTACACGTAATTACACGTGACCTGTTTTTTGTTTTGCGCACTTATCTCTTAATTTTTTTAGTTCCTCCGCTGTGCAAGGTCTTTTCCCTCGCTCCTACTCATTTTTTAGCTTTGAAGATGTTTTAAATTGAAGCTAAAATCTTCATAAAGACGCAATCAGACGCATTCAGTGCACGGTAAACTGAATGGTACGCAATCACTATATTTAATAATCCGAGCAGTCTTATCCCAAATATAATTAAAGTATGACATTTTGCCTGCGAAATAACCGAATCACCTACAAATACCGACACGTCCCAATGGCTTCATATGAATGCAGCTTAACAATTAATTCCCAGACTGAGTTAAAGCTGCATCGTATTGACCGTTTCCTTCCCATTGCGGCTACTCTAATTTCGTATTCAACTTTAACAATACGCCGTTTGCATCCAAGTTTTCGTAGCTTAGTCTGGCTCGAAACAAATACAAATTATGGTGTTCTCTTTTATAAATTCTTTGCGAATATGGCTGTGACTTTGCGGATATGGCTATGACTTTGATACTGCTGTGACTTTGAGGATATGGCTGTGACTTTGATACTGTTGTGACTTTGAGGATATGGCTGTGACTTTGCGGATATGGCTGTGACTTTGCGGATATGGCTATGACTTTGATACTGTTGTGACTTTGAGGATAAGGCTGTGACTTTGCGGATATGGCTGTGACTTTGAGGATATGGCTGTGACTTTGCGGATATGGCTATGACTTTGATACTGTTGTGACTTTGAGGATATGGCTGTGACTTTGCGGATATGGCTGTGACTTTGATACTGTTGTGACTTTGAGGATATGGCTGTGACTTTGCGGATATGGCTATGACTTTGATACTGTTGTGACTTTGAGGATAAGGCTGTGACTTTGCGGATATGGCTGTGACTTTGATACTGTTGTGACTTTGAGGATAAGGCTGTGACTTTGCGGATATGGCTGTGACTTTGCGGATATGGCTATGACTTTGATACTGTTGTGACTTTGAGGATAAGGCTGTGACTTTGCGGATATGGCTGTGACTTTGATACTGTTGTGACTTTGAGGATAAGGCTGTGACTTTGCGGATATGGCTATGACTTTGATACTGTTGTGACTTTGAGGATAAGGCTGTGACTTTGCGGATATGGCTGTGACTTTGCGGATATGGCTATGACTTTGATACTGTTGTGACTTTGAGGATAAGGCTGTGACTTTGCGGATATGGCTGTGACTTTGAGGATAAGGCTGTGACTTTGCGGATATGGCTGTGACTTTGCGGATATGGCTATGACTTTGATACTGTTGTGACTTTGAGGATAAGGCTGTGACTTTGCGGATATGGCTGTGACTTTGCGGATATGGCTATGACTTTGATACTGTTGTGACTTTGAGGATAAGGCTGTGACTTTGCGGATATGGCTATGACTTTGATACTGTTGTGACTTTGAGGATAAGGCTGTGACTTTGCGGATATGGCTGTGACTTTGCGGATATGGCTATGACTTTGATACTGTTGTGACTTTGAGGATAAGGCTGTGACTTTGCGGATATGGCTATGACTTTGATACTGTTGTGACTTTGAGGATAAGGCTGTGACTTTGCGGATATGGCTATGACTTTGATACTGTTGTGACTTTGAGGATATGGCTGTGACTTTGATACTGTTGTGACTTTGAGGATAAGGCTGTGACTTTGCGGATATGGCTATGACTTTGATACTGTTGTGACTTTGAGGATATGGCTGTGACTTTGAGGATATGGCTGTGACTTTGATACTGTTGTGACTTTGAGGATAAGGCTGTGACTTTGCGGATATGGCTATGACTTTGATACTGTTGTGACTTTGAGGATATGGCTGTGACTTTGATACTGTTGTGACTTTGAGGATATGGCTATGACTTTGATACTGTTGTGACTTTGAGGATATGGCTATGACTTTGATACTGTTGTGACTTTGAGGATATGGCTATGACTTTGGTACTGTTGTGACTTTGAGGATATGGCTATGACTTTGATACTGTTGTGACTTTGATACTGTTGTGAATTTGATACTGTTGTGACTTTGATACTGTTGTGACTTTGATACTGTTGTGACTTTGCGGATATGGTTGTGACTTTGAGGATATGGCTGTGACTTTGCGGATATGGCTGTGACTTTGAGGATATGGCTGTGACTTTGATACTGTTGTGACTTTGCGGATATGGCTGTGACTTTGATACTGTTGTGACTTTGCGGATATGGTTGTGACTTTGATACTGTTGTGACTTTGCGGATATGGCTGTGACTTTGATACTGTTGTGACTTTGCGGATATGGTTGTGACTTTGAGGATATGGCTGTGACTTTGAGGATATGGCTGTGACTTTGAGGATATGGCTGTGACTTTGAGAATATAGTTGTGAGTTTGAGGATATGTTTGACTTTGAGGAAATGGTGGTGACTTTGAGGAAATGGTGGTGACTTTGAGGATATGGTGGTGACTTTGAGGAAATGGTGGTGACTTGAGGATATGGTTGACTTTGAGGAAATGGTGGTGACTTTGAGAAAATGGTGGTGACTTTGAGGAAATGGTGGTGACTTTGAGGAAATGGTGGTGACTTGAGGATATGGTTGACTTTGAGGATATGGTTTTGATTTTAAGGATATGGTTTTGATTTTAAGGATATGGTTTTGATTTTAAGGATATGGTTGACTTTGAGGATATGGTGGTGACTTTGAGGATTTGGTGGTGACTTTGAGGATATGGTGGTGACTTTGAGGACATGTTCGTGGTGACCCGAAGGTTTAGATATGGGATGGCGGTTTTGTCACACCTGAAATCGTCATCAAGTTGACTGATACTAATGAAGCATTATAAATTTAGCCCCAACAGTCAAGCAGACAGATAAAATTCCATACTGTCATCAATATTAATTTAGCCAGCAGTTTTGAATAGCCAAACGCAAGCAGGCATAATTCTGAAGGCAGTGAAATTTTCTATTATGGAATAAAACAGGATCAAGTGGGGATAGGAAAAAACACGAAGCGAAAAAAATTATAAGCTTTATAAAGACACAAATTTACATGATGGCAAATTAGCTATATTTTGGATAAAAGTAGCAAAAAAGCAAAATACTAATAAAAATAAAGTGCTGCAGTAAGCAGAGAGAGGTTATAAGAATGTAGCAGTATAATTATAATAACGCCACTAATACATGTATACAAACTTAATTCACTGCAACTAGAGAGACGTCGGTTGCCAACAGATGTAAAATTTCGCTCTTTAACATTTGAGAGATTCCGATATGAAAAAAACGATCTAATCAATCTCTTCAGAAGATATGGGAAATCTCTTCAATGTCATTCTTACAGGCACATAAAGTTATTGGAATGCGGATTAGCTTAGCAACTATAGTTCGTTGGTCAAGCGAGCGAGCAACAAGCTGATGATAGAATAGAATTCGAAAAATTACAAAAAATTGCCAGACAGTGAAATGGACAAATTGACACAGGTAAAAATCGGTGCCAGCTGGATGAAAACATGTCCTGACAGGGTAAATAAGTGACAAATAAACGGTTTTTTACCTGGTGATTAACAATGAAGCGTAAACTACTAATAGTAACTGGCCATTGTACAAATAGATAAATAAAATTGCATGTAAAACACTAAATATATTAGTAGGTTGATTAACCAATTTACCAATTTAGAGTATGGGGAAAATTGTCAAATATGGGAGTAGATCTGTCCCTGATATGGGAGTAAATCTGTCTCTAATGTGGAAGTAGATCTGTCTCTAATATGGGAATAGATCTGTCTCTGATATGGGAATAGATCTGTCTCTAATATGGGCATAGGTCTGTCTCTGATATGGAAATAGATCTGTCTCTAATATGGGAATAGATCTGTCCCTGATATGGGAGTAAATCTGTCTCTAATGTGGAAGTAGATCTGTCTCTAATATGGGAATAGATCTGTCTCTGATATGGGAATAGATCTGTCTCTGATATGGGAGTAAATCTGTCTCTAATGTGGAAGTAGATCTGTCTCTAATATGGGAATAGATCTGTCTCTGATATGGGAATAGATCTGTCTCTAATATGGGCATAGGTCTGTCTCTGATATGGAAATAGATCTGTCTCTAATATGGGAATAGATCTGTCTCTGATATGGGAATAGATCTGTCTCTAATATGGGCATAGGTCTGTCTCTGATATGGAAATAGATCTGTCTCTAATATGGGAATAGATCTGTCTCTGATATGGGAGTAAATCTGTCTCTAATGTGGAAGTAGATCTGTCTCTAATATGGGAATAGATCTGTCTCTGATATGGGAATAGATCTGTCTCTAATATGGGCATAGGTCTGTCTCTGATATGGAAATAGATCTGTCTCTAATATGGGAATAGATCTGTCTCTGATATGGGAGTAAATCTGTCTCTAATGTGGAAGTAGATCTGTCTCTAATATGGGAATAGATCTGTCTCTGATATGGGAGTAAATCTGTCTCTAACGTGGAAGTAGATCTGTCTCTAATATGGGAATAGATCTGTCTCTGATATGGGAGTAAATCTGTCTCTCAATGTGGGAGTAGATCTGTCTCTAATATGGGAATGGATCTGTCTCTCAATGTGGGAGTAGATCTGTCTCTAATATGGGAATAGATCTGTCTCTCATATGGGAGTAAATCTGTCTCTCAATGTGGGAGTAGATCTGTCTCTCATATGGGAATAGATCTGTCTCTCATATGGGAGTAAATCTGTCTCTCAATGTGGGAGTAGATCTGTCTCTAATATGGGAATAGATCTGTCTCTCAATGTGGGAGTAGATCTGTCTCTTAATGTGGGAGTAGATCTGTCTCTCAATGTGGGAGTAGATCTGTCTCTCAATGTGGGAGTAGATCTGTCTCTCAATGTGGGAGTAGATCTGTCTCTCAATGTGGGAGTAGATCTGTCTCTGATATGGGAATAGATCTGTCTCTGATATGGGAATAGATCTGTCTCTGATATGGGAGTAAATCTGTCTCTAATGTGGAAGTAGATCTGTCTCTAATATGGGAATAGATCTGTCTCTGATATGGGAGTAAATCTGTCTCTAACGTGGAAGTAGATCTGTCTCTAATATGGGAATAGATCTGTCTCTGATATGGGAGTAAATCTGTCTCTCAATGTGGGAGTAGATCTGTCTCTAATATGGGAATGGATCTGTCTCTCAATGTGGGAGTAGATCTGTCTCTAATATGGGAATAGATCTGTCTCTCATATGGGAGTAAATCTGTCTCTCAATGTGGGAGTAGATCTGTCTCTCATATGGGAATAGATCTGTCTCTCATATGGGAGTAAATCTGTCTCTCAATGTGGGAGTAGATCTGTCTCTAATATGGGAATAGATCTGTCTCTCAATGTGGGAGTAGATCTGTCTCTTAATGTGGGAGTAGATCTGTCTCTCAATGTGGGAGTAGATCTGTCTCTCAATGTGGGAGTAGATCTGTCTCTCAATGTGGGAGTAGATCTGTCTCTCAATGTGGGAGTAGATCTGTCTCTGATATGGGAATAGATCTGTCTCTGATATGGGAATAGATCTGTCTCTGATATGGGAGTAAATCTGTCTCTAATGTGGAAGTAGATCTGTCTCTAATATGGGAATAGATCTGTCCCTGATATGGGAGTAAATCTGTCTCTAATGTGGAAGTAGATCTGTCTCTAATATGGGAATAGATCTGTCTCTGATATGGGAGTAAATCTGTCTCTAATGTGGAAGTAGATCTGTCTCTCAATGTGGGAGTAGATCTATCTCTCAATGTGGGAGTAGATCTATCTCTCAATGTGGGAGTAGATCTGTCTCTAATATGGGCATAGGTCTGTCTCTGATATGGGAATAGATCTGTCTCTGATATGGGAATAGATCTGTCTCTGATATGGGCATAGGTCTGTCTCTGATATGGGAATAGATCTGTCTCTGATATGGGAATAGATCTGTCTCTGATATGGGAATAGATCTGTCTCTGATATGGGAATAGATCTGTCTCTGATATGGGAATAGATCTATCTCTAATATGGGCATAGGTCTGTCTCTGATATGGGAATAGATCTGTCTCTGATATGGGCATAGGTCTGTCTCTGATATGGGAATAGATCTGACTCCGATATGGGAATAGATTTATCTCTAATATGGGCATAGGTCTGTCTCTGATATGGGAATAGATCTGTCTCTGATATGGGAATAGATCTGTCTCTGATATGGGAATAGGTCTGTCTCTGATATGGGCATAGGTCTGTCTCTGATATGGGAATAGATCTGTCTCTAATATGGGAATAGATTTGTCTCTGATATGGGAATAGATCTATCTCTAATATGGGAATAGATCTGTCTGTACCGGTAGATAACTTTATATAGCTAGGTCAATATTTAAAAAAGTTAACTTTGGCTTAAAAGTTGAACATTAGCAACAACAACAGCTTGGCAGACATTGTCTCATGGAAGCCAGTCGCGAGTTCGCATATTAAAAGTACATAACAGACGAATATAGCTGTTAGTTTAATAATTTCCGTAGGCTGGCGGAGCCTCCATGCGGCGCTCAGAGGCGGGATAAGCCGCACCGCCGCCACCGCCGCCGCTAACGGTGGCCGAGGTGGTGCTGTGCTCGGTGCGGTAGGCGTGGCCGCACTCGCCCCGATGAAACTCGTGATTGAGAGCGCCGCCGGGTTGGCGCCATTTTAAAAACATGAAATACCCGATAGCGATGTGTAGGCCAAGCGCTGGGACGCAGAACACCTGGAGTGTGCGGTTTGCTAGCAGTGATTTTCTTGAATATTGGGTGACTATTGCTAATTATATAATCTATAATACTGGATTATGTTAATCTAGACGTCCATTTCAGAAGATTTTTACATATTAGATTCCAATGTCTAGATCCTGGATTGCAATTTCTAGATTCCTATGTCTAGATCTGGATTGCAATTTCTAGATTCTAGATTCCTATGTCTAGATCCTGGATTCCACTGTCTAAATCCTGGATTCCAATGTTTAGATCCTGGACTGAAATGTCTAAATCCTGGATTGCAATGTCTAGATCCTAGTATTGCAACATCTAGATTCTGTATTTTAATGTCTAGATCCTGGATTGTAATGTCTAGATCCTGGATTGTAATGTCTAGATCCTGGATTCCAATGTCTAGATCCTGGATTCCAATGTCTAGATCCTGGATTCCAATGTCTAGATCCTGGATTCCAATGTCTAGATTCCGGATTCCAATGTCTAGATCCTGGATTCCAATGTCTAGATTCCGGATTCCAATGTCTAGATTCCGGATTCCAATGTCTAGATCCTGGATTCCTATGTCTAGATTCCGGATTCCAATGTCTAGATTCCGGATTCCACTGGCTAGATCCTGGATTCCAATGTCTAGATTCCGGATTCCACTGGCTAGATTCTGGATTTCACTGTCTGGATCCTGGATTCCAATGTTTAGATCCTGGACTCCATTGGCTAGATCCTGGATTCCAATATTTAGATCCCGCAATTTGTTGTTGTACCACATATCCACAGGGTTTGAATGCCTAGATCTCTAATCTAGTGTTAAGATGTGCGATTTGAATAAATTAGATTAAATGTGTAACTAATTCAAGTATTTATCTGAATATGTTTCCAGTTGCTGAAAGCAGCAGTTCACTCTGTTTAACTGAACTGATTCTCTTATGATAACACAAGCAAATAAAGCAATAGCATACAGCACTGGCGATGGCGGCGCCCCAGCTCACGCCATTAACGGCAGCGACAATCAGGCCGATCAGAGCCAGCACGCTCAGCACGAGCAGGTAGATCAGCATCTGCGAACAAATATTTTTTTTAATTAGCCAATAATCTTACTGAGAGGAAGAGAATACACGTAGAGAATATAGCAATAGCCCTCGGAGGGGGACACTGAGGACACAGCAATGGCCCTCTGAGGGGGACACTTGAGGACACAGCAATGGCCCTCTGAGGGGGACACTTGAGGACACAGCAATGGCCCTCTGAGGGGGACACTTGAGGACACAGCAATGGCCCTCTGAGGGGGACACTGAGGACACAGCAATGGCCCTCGGAGGGGGACACTTGAGGACACAGCAATGGCCCTCTGAGGGGGACACTTGAGGACACAGCAATGGCCCTCTGAGGGGGACACTTGAGGACACAGCAATGGCCCTCTGAGGGGGACACTGAGGACACAGCAATGGCCCTCGGAGGGGGACACTTGAGGACACAGCAATGGCCCTCTGAGGGGGACACTTGAGTACACAGCAATGGCCCTCTGAGGGGGACACTTGAGGACACAGCAATGGCCCTCTGAGGGGGACACTTGAGGACACAGCAATGGCCCTCTGAGGGGGACACTGAGGACACAGCGATAGCCCTGTGAGAGGGCGCGGGGGACAATTAGAGCACAACAACAATCCAAGGAACTCACAATGAGGCCGAACGGGCCGGGAACGCGGGGCACCACGCGCAGCAAGTAAATTGCAAACAGGGCGCCAGTGCCGAACATCGCCAGTATGCCAATAAAGACAATGAAACCGCCGCCATGGACAGACCACGGATAGATGGAACCGCAGATGATCAGTATGAGCCCCATAACGGAGGCAATAATCATAAGGATACCCATAATAGTCTTGGGGAATTCTGGGTCCAAGCTAACGCCTGGTCCTTCCTGACGCGTTGTTGTGGTAGTGGTGGCATTGTATGCTTCAGTTTGCATGGTAACTGTTGCTAGGCAGTAAGGTTCTGTAAAATGGTACAAGTGGTATATTATAGTGGCAGTAGTGCTGAAGTGCTTAAATTTTTGTGTCAGAGAATGCCATATTTTTGTTCAAGACAAACATTTTATCTTAACATTATCTGTTGCCTTTATTGAGTGATTTATTGTTATATATCTTAAGATTTAAACAAAATTAGCTAATATTTATATTTACATAATACACTAAAATCTTACAATTCTATCTTTTATCTTCATATCTATTTTCTAAAAACAGAGTGTTAAAAACTATTTTGATACTAAGGTATGAATTGATAAAATTCTTTCTGAGCAATATTATAAGCTAGGTCTAAAGTAGTATTTGGTATATTATAAAGTTTATCAATTGATTATAGATTATAGCCTACACTAATCACTAATTTAACTTCAAGTAACAAGTGCATTTAGCATTTTTATCTAAATAAGAATAAAAGTATAGATTTAATAGTAGAAAATAAGCAATATACAAGGATCTTTGGCTTAATTTTTTATATTTTATATTATTTTGCTAAACTAGGCTAGACCTAGACTTTATATAAAATTTTATAGGCCTATAATTAAAAAAATAATTTCTAAGCTTTATCTAGTAATTTTATTAGTATTGTTATTGATAATTAATTTACATAACTGAGTTCTTATTTTACTTATATTATATAGCCTATGCAATAAAGGTTTAGACTCTGTATCTAATATCACTTGTTTTCCCTCTTTAGTAATAGTAGAGACCTACCAGTATATATATATTAATAATTATATCGATTATTTAACATTGGTAGGCAAATAGTACATTGGCTATTCAACTATTAGTCTAAGAGCCATGCAAATTTTTAAAAACATATTTGGCTTTTCAGTTGCTATCTAGCCTAGCTAATCCAATTGGTATACATTTAAAATAATAAACCAAGGATAAGATGCAAATTTAACAATTAAAAAAATAATATAATATTAATCAAGTAAAGTGGCTTGCCTAATGAAAAGTAGATAAATAAAGGTCAATATCAACATTAAGTATCAGTTATTTATTTGAATTGCCAATGTATTTCGTCCAATATTAGACATCTTCAGGGTTGAAAAATTTATTTGAACCAAATTATTTAACACAAACAGTACAAGTATATATAGTGAGTGGAGAGAAGTATGAAAGTACATGTAATTTTAGCTCACTTACTTTGGAATATGAGCTAGCCAAATTCCTTGACAATTTACAAAATTAATCTTATAATTAAACCAGTCGTTCCTTCTGAGCACTGTGTGGAATCCAATAAACAGTTTATTGAGAGTCTTAGCAACACCACGACTAATCAAACTAACAGGCTTTATAGCTTTGATGTTGTTTCTCTGTTTACCAACATCTGTCTTGAATTCACCATTGAGCTTGCTGCTGATCTTGTGTATGAAAAAGCCAATCCACTTCCATTCTTGAAAGCCACTTTTAAGAAGATGCTTAAATTCGCCACCTCTAGCATTTTTCTTTTTTGGGACAAATATTATAGACAGATTGATAATTGTGCCATGGGCAGTCCTCTTGCCCTAACCCTTGATAATTTGTGCATGGCTCATTAAGAAAAGGACTGGATGTCCCTCATATATGCGCCTTGCTTTTACAAATACTACATGGATAACACATTTGCAATCTTTGAGGACAAAACTACAAAGAATGAGTTTTTCAACATTATCAATTCTACTCATGAGAATATCAAATTTATGGTGGAAGGTAGAGGCAGAAGACTTCCTTTCTTAGACATTGATGTTGATGCCACCAATGAAACTATTTCTATCAGTATGTTTAGGAAACCTAGCTTTACCGGGCTTATGCTTAGGTTTGATGCCCTGTGCCCTAGACAATGGAAAGTTGGATTGGTTTGCTGCTTTCTTCACCAGGCCTTTTCCATCTGCAGTTCCTGGAGGCTCTTTCACAATGAAGTTGAAATCCTCACCAACTTGCTTAGCTACAATGGCTACCCTAGGAACTTTGTGTTGAAAATTGTTAACACTTTTCTCAATGACAAACTGACTGAACCTACTCAGATGAAAGTTTGTGAATCCACCTTTGATTGTCCCTTGATCACTTTACCTTTATTTGGGGTTTGTTTTATTGAGTTCAAAAAAGATTGAAAAGCTGTTCTATTAAGACTTGAACACTCAAATCCATGTTGTGTTTTGCACTGAAAAGGTTGCTTTTCAACCTGCTAACTTGCAACAGTTATTGTGATGCTAACCCACACAAGATGATTAAGGCTATTGATTTTTGCAATAGAGATCACATGCTCTGCCTATTAGAAGCCCTGTACATTAAAACGAGACAGCCCACATTAAATAATCAACTTGCAATAGGTGGGGCTAGCTGTCAACTTTGCATATTTTAGTTTACCTTGCTAATAACCAGACTGAAATGAAACCAACATGCACTCTCCCCCTACCAATAATGCTTCCACTTTCAATTAATTCAATTCAATTCAATGGTGTATATTAATTCAATTGCTTTTGAACCATCAAAATTATATGTACTTTTATACTTTTCTCCACTCACTATATATACTGTTTGCATTAAATAATTTGGTTAAAATAAATTTCGACCCCAAAGATGTCCAATATTGGACAAAATGCATTGGCAACTCAAATAAGTAAATAATACTCAATGTTGATATTGACCTTTATTTATAATACAATATGTAATAAAGACAAAGTATGAAAAGAAAAAAGACAATAAAAAGACAAAAAGAAAAAGAAAAAGTAATATAGGGATCTTAAAATATAAAATATAAAACAATGAAATAGAAAGAATAAAAATAAACCAATTTATATAAGGTGACATCAGTATTAGGTAAGTTGAAAGTTGCAAAACAAAATTGTAAGGCCTGTAAGGCCTATCCATAAGGGCAATGGCTAGAGTTCCAGTATTGGAACCTATTTTCTAATAGCTATGAATCTGGCAATAGGGTAGGCCTATTCTAGTAATGCAATTTATAGGTATAATATAGCAATAAACATTTTACTTTTTTAACCAGTGGTTGATATTGGGATTTTGTTCAAGATAACCTAAAAACAAAATAATGAGATTCAAAACAAGATATTTCTAATGTTTAGACTTTATTAGTAGATAATTAATTATATGCAAAAGACTGCTAGATCCATAAGCCTAGCCATTAGAAAATGGGTTCCAGTGCTAAAACTTTAGCCATTGCTATCCATGAAATGACCTAGCCTCTACATTGAATTTATAGAAGTTTTGAAGTTTTGATATGCATGCATATTATCTAGGTTAGTAATAAAATATTTAATTTAACATAAATAACTTTCAGAAAAAAGGATATTCTTATAATGCTAATAATTGCCTTGCCTTATTCTAATATTGATAATAATAGCTAAATAGCTAAATAATAATGAATAGGCCTATTATACAATTAACAAAAAATTTACTAGGCTAGCAATTGTAAAGAAATGCACAATGCACATTTAATTATTTTTCTATATAAATGAATACCTAAGTGTATTTAATATGATAGGAGACACATGGCTAGACATCTACTAGTCACTGGTCAGAATGTCAAATAATCATATTCCATTTTATCATATTAGATGACAAAGTGACTAAAAACAAAGTTAGCTCAAAAAATAATATGATGAAGTGACCAAATATTTATTTATGCTAGATACTTTGTTATCAACCAATCAACATGTGTGAGATTTGAGTTAGTGTAAATTATTTTTGTTAGTATATACAATAGGCCTAATCTGTGGGCTGTGGCAAGTAGAACTGGTCAATTGATAGGTTTTATCAATCAAGATAACAAAATGACTGGGAATCTGGGATTATCAGGATTCAAAGTAACCAGTAAATATGTTTGATTGTAACATTAATTTGCTTGAAGTTGGAACTAATATGATTGGTAGATGACAAAATGACTTTCTTAAAGTAGTGCATTAATTAAGATAATAAAGTGACCATAGTCAAGGTGAGCACCCCAAGGCAGTTATGTCAAGCCCAAGAGCTCTGTAATATGGATTTTACAGTTTTGTGTTTTTAAATGTCTTTCCTATCACAATAAACACACTTTTTGTGTTCATTTAAGTTGAAAAATAATTAAACATGCACTTTTACATTTGCCAATTAATTATATAGGCATATATCACCAAACTGTCTTAATTAGGACTAGGCCTAGAACTAGGAGTCTCAAGAATAGATGCCTATTTATAAGAAAAATGAGAGTTCCAAAACTTTGTTGGTGTTGATAGGCCTAGGGGCCTATAGGCCTAACTGCCCTAACATAATAGGCATAGGCCTATATTGATGTTAAATGTAATTGATTGAAATTTATCAGCCTGTTTCATTAATCCTAATTCCTAAATCATTGTGACGGAATACATTAGGCCCTATATTCATCAGTAAGCATGATTCAGTATCAGTATTATACCTATGGCTATAGTGTAGCCTGCAGCCAGGCCAGGTTAAGAATGCTAAGCTTCATCTTTGGCCTGCCTATGCTACACCTATCGCCTACGCCTACACTATAAGGCATAAGGATAATCATCCCAATAGTCTTGAACCTAACTTAAATTTACATCGAAATAACGCAGAATTGGTATGGTCATGGTGTACACTGTATTGGTATAGAACTCCACTAGCAACAAAGAGAATTGACACCATATTTGACATACCGGAAATCATATTATGGGGGGGCCGCGGGCCATACGAGACTGACGTATTGACGACATTTTGAAAATAGTAGAAAATGCACATGAAAATTATTCAATCTACGAGCGTATATACCAAAATTATCTGTCCAAAAACTTTATGCAAACTAATAATTTTTCTGTCTTCTTTCGACAAATACTTCAAATTTCGCCAACCATTAAATTTGCTTTACCTCAAGATTCTTCTTATTAAGCTTAGATGCACAGAACTTACCATAGTTCTGAGCTTAGATCTGAAAAACTGGGATCGGTCCGTCTTGGCCAAACAGGCACTTACCTGCGCCAGTCCAATACTTACTACCACTAGTGTTCAAACGGACAACTGGATGAGAGTGGCACAGTCGCGAATGACTACATGTATATGCATCCACTTGCACTGTAGTTATACTGTGACTCGTTTGTACATGTAGATACGTTTTCTAGTCATTTCGTCATCTAGGTTATCTATATATGATCCAACCTTGATTCCGGTCGCGCGCTTCGTCATCTTAATTAGCATACACTCAGACGCGTCGCCACCGTGGGGGGGGACATGCCAATTACTGCTTTGCCCCCCCCCCTTCTGAGTTGTGGTGGTAATCAATCATTTTTCTTCAGGGCGCCAAAATATAGCGCCTTCGGCGCCAAAGAGTGCCTGCGGCGCTAAAAAGAGTGCCTGCGGCGCTAAAAGGAATGCCTGCGGCGCTAAAATGAGTGCCAAAATTTAGTCCTGTACATGTACAATTCTTGGCTTTGTCCCCCATCATAAAATCCATGGCGACGCCCCTGCATACACTACTAACAGAAGGGAGTTTTCGTCATCCGCCAATCCTATCTAATCAATTCCAAGTTAATGTGGAAAATTGTGTAAGGACCTATACTTTTGAAGTACAATATGTTCGAATTTTTATATAAATTTAATTCTCAAACGACTTGTCGTCCATTTATTTGTGACTTGAAAAGATGACAAGTTATGAAATAAATTTTTATAATTTTTTTTCACAAACTCATTTATTTCTCATGCATACTTAGCCGAATAACTGAAAAAATTGTGTAATTAACTCGTAAACTTTTGTTTTAAAACAGGATAATAACTAACACTGGAACAATAAAAAAGAATCTATGAGCTTGTACGCACTTATAATCCATGAATAAAGAAACTATAACTAGTTGCGGCTCAAGAAATATTTTTTACATAAACCAGGTCATTGACGGATAAAATAATTTATGAATCAATTAATTTTTTGCTACATAAAAAACTTCAAATAAGAACCATCAAATATCTGTTCACAAATAGACAATCATAGTATACAAAATCTGAGAGTTATATTCTAGCAGTTATAACAGGTAGTTATGAAAACTGCAGAATGTAAAAAAGGAATCATAAAAAATTCCGAGAAAATCTAATTTCCTGGTATTGCTAGCATAGAACGCAGGGGTAGGGTAAAGTACATGTACTTGTACAGGTACTATTAACTTAACCAGTTATAGAGCAAAACAATTGACAAAGGTATTAAAAAGATATATAAAAAGATAATTTCACCATGTCCAAGTTTTATAATTATACCAAAAGGTATCCCAAACTTTTTGGATGTAATACTCGCAAAACTATTAAGAATTTGTTTGAAGGCCTAATTTTGCTAAAAATATTAATTTTCAGTTCTTTCAGAAATACATTGTACTTTTTTATTAACATTGGGTCATCTGTATAGTTTGGTATATTTTACAAAAATTAATTTAATTTTAAGTTAATTTTACGTACCTAATTAGCTATTACGTAACAGAGAGGTACCGATTATTAAATAATAAACTAATTTGAAAGCTGAGTAGCAAGAGCAGTGTCGGTTAAAATAGCCAGACATGAGTATAAAACTTCCTATTGCATTTCAAGTATTAGTCGGGCAGATAGACAAGCAATTATAATTAACATTAATTGAGAACCATCTAAAACAGATTTTGGCACCTTAAAAAGAGGTTTAAAGAATGTTTAGGCAATACATCAAATCAATTTAAGATCCAATACGTTGGAAAAAGACATTTTAAATATAGGTAAGCAAGATATTAAGATCTCGGTCTTTAAGACTCCCCATTCGCTGCAGCAGCAGCCACCTGCCTCCCCGCTTAAAAAATTGAAGCCTACTCCTAGTTAAATTCCTAGTTTAACTGTGAATATTCAAGCTTAAACTGAGGAATGAGAGAAAGATCGAGCGTCTAGGGCGACATGCCCTGGATTTTTATAACCAAAACAATTAATTATCTTACTAAATCTTATAAAATTGCTAAATCTGAAATTGCCTATTTGAATCACTACTACTAAAAAATCTTTACGCGCTACTAACCGCAGTAGAAAAATATGGGCAAAACTCCTAAATTTCTGCGACGCTGAATTATTAGCGACTTATTAAATTAAACAATTTTCCGTCTTCCTAGCATGGATGAAGGAATAGAAATGATCGCTCATCTGAAAGCGAGTCTATGGCCAAGACTTTCCAAAAATTGGGATATTCCCTCCATGAATTTTATTGGCTTCTGGAATTTAATTATAGTCTCCCCCAAGTTCTTACTGGCTGAAGCTTGTACGCGGGGGGAATTCCAAAGTCACGATTAACGTTAGAAATCTTCCTCTGGGCCACGACGGTTTAAGGGAAAGAAATTAGCCAAGGAGTTCTATAATTAGCTTATTATAGAACTCCTTGAATTAGCATTTGAAACAAGAGAAAAAGTTATCTATGCCAATGCTACAGCAGCCTAGCACGCGCGTTAATAGTGAATTTCCCCCGCGTACAATCTTCAGTCATTAAGAACTTAGGGGGGACTATCATTAAATTCCATCAGCCAATGAAATTCATGGGGGGGGGAATATCCCAATTTTTAGGAAGTCTTGGCCACAGACTCGCCCTCAGATGAGCGATCCCTTCTATTCCTTCATCCATGCTTCCTAGTTAATTCTTCCCTCTGATCTTCCAACTTATCTTTAATGGAATTATCTACTTGATTGGCTTTATTGTCTATGGCCGAGTGCAGCTTTGCGACTGCTGCTACAGCAAATGGGAGTTCTCCATTTGTGATTTTCTAATTCTATCAACTTCATTGACGAAAGCTATGATGGCTCAAATTCCTAGTTGGTTTCATGAATTCGAAATCAGCCCTTAATAAATTTTACGAAAGCAATTCTCACAGACCGAACTGGCGCAGCAGATGGCTCACCAGGCTGCACAAACCGGACGTCAGCAGCTGCTGTTTAGCCGGATTATCAACGCAGTCTGGCACGTGAACGAATACGCAGCGTTTGGCATCGCGGCGCAAGCTGACGCAGTAAATAAACTCGCACAGGTATAAGCCGGCATCGTCTGACATGACCAGCTCCACCTTGAAATATATGCAATAATTTCAATTTAAATTCGCGTACTTTTCAATTCAAACAAAGTTGTAGACAGTTCCAACAAAAATCGTTGTGAGTGTGCATTAAGCTAGAAAGACAGAGGGAACCGCAGGGACATCAGAGCGGTGAACATGGCCCTCTCGGGTCATGGATGTTTTGCCAGGCATCGCTACCTCCAGGGAAAAATCCGTAGCGAGGAATGCCCATTCTGCCTCTCCGTTGTTGAAACTGCGGAACACTTTATCTGTGAATGCCCGGCCCGTCTTTACTCAGGACAGGCTCACCTACCTCGGCTTAAAACCGGACCTCTCTGACGTTTTCGGGTTCGAGAATCTCTGCCCGAGGGCTACCCGGCTGCTCGTCCGCTACCTAAGGGCTACTGGGCGAGCGACCATCCACCTCCTGGACTCTCCAGAGGCGGAGCGCGCTGCGGACACCGGGACTACTGGATCTCCCTGCAGCTGAGTCAAATAAGTCAAGAGCGTTGATGCTAGAATGGCATCGAAAAAAATCCAAGTAGAGGCTGGTAAAGAGGATGATGTGGAGGGAGAGCTTGCATGGAGGGATACCTCTCCATCATTGACAACGTCAGTTCGCACAATGACGCCCAAGGATTTTCATGTCGAAAATTAAACTCAAGAGGTAACCGCTCAGCAGCGTGAAGACCAGGCAAATCTTCATTGGGGGTGAAAATAGTGTATTAGGTAATGTAGTGATCCGCTAGTTTGGTGTTAGGCGTCCCCCTTTTTGTCAGCAGTTCCCTCGCCCTCGTCCTCGCCCTGGGTTGCTGCCTGCCGCTGGTCAGCTTCCCGCCTCCCTTGGTCTGCCTGTTTGCTGTTCCCTTTTCCCTTTTGCCCGCTTCTGCGCCTCTGTTCTCAGCCCTTGGCTTCTCCGCTGTGGTCTGTTCTTGGTTCGCTCCTGTCCCTCTTTCCCCTGTCATGTGAGCAAGTCACATGACAGGCCTTGCTTTCTTGGAGTCCTAAAGTGCAGTAAACATGTTTACTGCACTCGCTGGTCCTGTCTTCCGGGTGAATCACGTGCTCTGGGGGCCTTGCCTTCTCTAAGGTAAAAGGTGACTCATGTTTCTAAAAATAGACACTGAGTCACAGCTTAGCGCACCCTGTCTGAGGAGCACAAGTTGACGTCAGTTCTAAAAATAGTACAAGTCACGAGGTCTTGTGCAGAGGTGAATCCCGCGCTATAAATAGGATCCCCTTGTTTCCGTCAAGGAGTTTTCTGACTGAGTTTTCGATCTTCCGAGTCTAAGTTTTCTGCGAGTCTGAGATTGAACGCCCGTTCTCTGTCATTGATTTCTCTGCTATTGGTCTGACTGAGATCCTCTAAAGCCAACCCCGAAGCCTAAGAGAGGCTAACTCAGCCCTTCCATTCACCAACCAAGCCCGGCAGGTGCTGCTAATGAGACGCCTTGTACGTTGAGCTGTAAATCTGCACCTGGTGCTGAGTTCGTTGACTTCGTTATTTCGTTCCGACGGGAAGCTCACCTCATCGCTCACCTCATCGAAGGCCTAGACCAGAAGGAACTGGTGGCAGCACTAACTACGCTACTGAGAGCTGAGAGAACTTCCCACTGAAGAGGCTCGAGACTTATGGTACTCTTAAGGGCCTAAACCGGGAAGCAAACAGCATTCTACTTCAGTAATAAGGTTAAACAGTCACGCGCTGTGCAGTAAAATTTAAGAGTTACCAAAAGTGTTATTTTTTATAAACATACCCTAATGTTAGCTTAAACGTTGATTTTCTACCATAAACGCTTAACAAACTAGACTTCTATAAGTACATATTTATGTACCAGTATCTACAAAACAGGCTGCCTCACCTCTCCGCCTGGAAACTCGCGCCGCACGGCCTCCGCTGCCCGGTCAAGGTCGAGCGCGCACTGGTAGGCGGCGTCAGGTTCGGCGTCTTTGTGACAGATCTCCTGGCCCATGGCCTCGTGGCAAGTCTTATTGCAATAGTCGCGCTTGCAATAGGGCGCATTCCTAGCTCGGCGTTCGATTCTTAACGCTCGACCGTTGCCATAGTAACCCATATGCAGCACCAGATCGGGCTGCTCAGTTGACCACAGAGCCGGCACTTTGTCCGCCACGGCCGAGTATTCGACTGGGATCTCCACTGCGCACACTGCCAGATCCGGCCGCGTCTGCGCCAGACGATCGCGCACGGACTGCGCCAATAACCAGCTGGAGTTCACCGAGCACGCGCTGAATGGGCCGAAGCCGGTCACTAGCAGCTTGGGCATCGTCTCTGGCAGGACAGGGCCGCTGAACACAACCGTCAGTAGCTATGGGTCTTGCTAGACTGCTGATTGACTTTTGGACTGCAATGTCGAAGGAAGAGAGGGCTGGCGGGATCAGTAAACTCATGCACTGTGTGGGACTGTTGGGCTGGCGGGATCAGTAAACTCATGCACTGTGTGAGACTGTTGGGCTGGCAGGATCAGTAAACTCATGCACTGTGTGGGACTGTTGGGCTGGCGGGATCAGTAAACTCATGCACTGTGTGGGACTGTTGGGCTGGCGGGATCAGCAAACTCATGCACTGTGTGAGACTGTTGGGCTGGCAGGATCAGTAAACTCATGCACTGTGTGGGACTGTTGGGCTGGCGGGATCAGTAAACTCATGCACTGTGTGAGACTGTTGGTGTGGCGGGATCAGTAAACTCATGCACTGTGTGGGACTGTTGGGCTGGCGGGATCAGTAAACTCATGCACTGTGTGGGACTGTTGGGCTGGCGGGATCAGCAAACTCATGCACTGTGTGAGACTGTTGGGCTGGCAGGATCAGTAAACTCATGCACTGTGTGGGACTGTTGGGCTGGCAGGATCAGTAAACTCATGCACTGTGTGGGACTGTTGGGCTGGCGGGATCAGTAAACTCATGCACTGTGTGGGACTGTTGGGCTGGCGGGATCAGCAAACTCATGCACTGTGTGGGACTGTTGGGCTGGCGGGATCAGTAAACTCATGCACTGTGTGGGACTGTTGGTGTGGCGGGATCAGTAAACTCATGCACTGTGTGAGACTGTTGGGCTGGCGGGATCAGTAAACTCATGCACTGTGTGGGACTGTTGGGCTGGCAGGATCAGTAAACTCATGCACTGTGTGAGACTGTTGGGCTGGCAGGATCAGTAAACTCATGCACTGTGTGGGACTGTTGGGCTGGCGGGATCAGTAAACTCATGCACTGTGTGGGACTGTTGGTGTGGCGGGATCAGTAAACTCATGCACTGTGTGAGACTGTTGGGCTGGCGGGATCAGTAAACTCATGCACTGTGTGGGACTGTTGGGCTGGCAGGATCAGTAAACTCATGCACTGTGTGAGACTGTTGGTGTGGCGGGATCAGTAAACTCATGCACTGTGTGAGACTGTTGGTGTGGCGGGATCAGTAAACTCATGCACTGTGTGGGACTGTTGGGCTGGCGGGATCAGTAAACTCATGCACTGTGTGGGACTGTTGGGCTGGCGGGATCAGCAAACTCATGCACTGTGTGAGACTGTTGGGCTGGCAGGATCAGTAAACTCATGCACTGTGTGGGACTGTTGGGCTGGCAGGATCAGTAAACTCATGCACTGTGTGGGACTGTTGGGCTGGCGGGATCAGTAAACTCATGCACTGTGTGGGACTGTTGGGCTGGCGGGATCAGCAAACTCATGCACTGTGTGGGACTGTTGGGCTGGCGGGATCAGTAAACTCATGCACTGTGTGGGACTGTTGGTGTGGCGGGATCAGTAAACTCATGCACTGTGTGAGACTGTTGGGCTGGCGGGATCAGTAAACTCATGCACTGTGTGGGACTGTTGGGCTGGCAGGATCAGTAAACTCATGCACTGTGTGAGACTGTTGGTGTGGCGGGATCAGTAAACTCATGCACTGTGTGGGACTGTTGGGCTGGCGGGATCAGTAAACTCATGCACTGTGTGGGACTGTTGGGCTGGCGGGATCAGTAAACTCATGCACTGTGTGGGACTGTTGGGCTGGCGGGATCAGTAAACTCATGCACTGTGTGGGACTGTTGGGCTGGCGGGATCAGTAAACTCATGCACTGTGTGGGACTGTTGGGCTGGCGGGATCAGTAAACTCATGCACTGTGTGGGACTGTTGGGCTGGCGGGATCAGTAAACTCATGCACTGTGTGGGACTGTTGGGCTGGCGGGATCAGTAAACTCATGCACTGTGTGGGACTGTTGGGCTGGCGGGATCAGTAAACTCATGCACTGTGTGGGACTGTTGGGCTGGCGGGATCAGTAAACTCATGCACTGTGTGGGACTGTTGGGCTGGCGGGATCAGCAAACTCATGCACTGTGTGGGACTGTTGGGCTGGCGGGATCAGTAAACTCATGCACTGTGTGGGACTGTTGGGCTGGCGGGATCAGTAAACTCATGCACTGTGTGGGACTGTTGGGCTGGCGGGATCAGTAAACTCATGCACTGTGTGAGACTGTTGGGCTGGCGGGATCAGTAAACTCATGCACTCACTTAGGCATCAAAAAAGAAAAAGCAGACGAAGAGTTTGCATCACTTTTGCTAGATTCAAGAAAAAACAAGGGCCCATCGATAGAACGTGTAGTTATGGCGTCGAGTGGGGGAATTGAACTCAAACATTTCGAACATATTAGACATGATCAGATACTGAATAAATGCACACTCTAAACAAGTATAGCAACTCCGGCGCTGGCAACCTCACTTTGATCGAACTGTGAAAAACAAACCTTCATACGCAATCAAGAGCACTCTGATCTTATTGTTTAGTAATTGGGTCGAACAGTGTGTAAAAAAACTGACAAACAGCTGATAAAGTGTCAAAATGAAACAACGGTTTGAAGAGTTAAACAGTTAAACGGGCAATGTCTCTCATCACTGAGTTGGCTTCTTAGCTCCCAGCTCAGCCGATCGATTCGCGGCGGCATTAACCGCCTGCCAAAGAGCCGTCCTGAAGCCGCGAGCCTCCAGCTCCGATAGGCCGGTGATTGTCGTGCCGCCCGGACTGGTGATGGCGTCACGGAGCTCGGCCGGATGGCGTCCGGACTCCAGCACGAGACGGCCGGTGCCGTACACAGTCTGGGTGGCCAGGCGCATCGCCAGCGGACTGAAGTCAAAAAGTTTAAAAAAGTTCAAATGAAGAACAGCCATCTTACTATAGTTAACTTGCGACTGAAAGGTCGGGGGTTCGATTCTTGACCCACGTCGAAACAATTTGTGACCTTAAGCAAGACACTTAACTCTGCATTGCTTCAGTTCACCCAGCTGTAAAATGGGTGCCAGCATTAACTGGGGTAACTGAGGGTGTGTGGCGACCTCCCAGTCCTTGGACTGAACAGTCGTACGCAGCCTTCAGATGCACCGCGCAATAGCTGCGGCTGAGCTGTCGGTTGCACATCTGCCCATTAGGGCAGGTGTAATCAATTATTTTTTTTTTTTGGCGATCAGGGATAAGAAATGCCTTCAGTATGGGTGACTAAAGCCAGCGTACGTAAAGGGATGGCCTGTTCTTTTATTATAGCCATTCTTTTTTAAATTAAGATCTCTTTATCTGAATCTATTTAGCTGGAGGCAGTTAAAAGTGCTGCATGTACTCCCTGACACCATTTTTCGGCGACATGCTCTCGAGCTAAGCCCACGTTCCGACCTGCAACTTACCGCGGCAGGCCTTGATGAACGCCAGCGTTCGTCATGGCGTCGATTGCTTCAAGGATGAACGCTGGACCGGACCCGCTCAGACCTGTGGCAGCGTCCATCAGGTTCTCAGGCAGGTAGTCGCAGGTGCCAACAGATTTGAACAGCGCCTCAATCAGCGGCCCGTCCTCCGGCTTCGCTGCCTTACCAACGCAATAAACGGAGGCGCCAGCGTTAGCCAGAATCGGCGTGTTCGGCATCAGCCGGATCACCCGGCTGTCTGGCAGCAGACGGCTCTGCAGGTGGTCCAGGGTGACGCCTGCGGCCACGGACACCACCAGCTTGGAGGGGTCGGTCAGGTCTGACAGCTCAGCCAGCACCGAGTCCATCACCTGCGGCTTCACCGACAGCACCAGGATGTCGCTGTGCTCCACGACCTCGCGGTTGCTTTGTGATACGTTGACGCCGAGCTCCTGTACGCGCAGTGAGCAAATGCGATTTAACCATTCAAATACTGAGAAGCCAGGAGAAATCACTTACAGCGGAAACTTTATTCAAAGTTGCCTTCGTTCGCGCACTGGCCCAGATGTTTTGCGCCTTAACAATGCCTGAAATATAAATAAAATGATAAATTTATTGATTTCACTTGCATATTAAGGTCTAGGTCTATGGTTGGACTGCCTTGGAGAATGCACTGAAAATGTCCAGAAGTGATTTTGTAAACAATGAGCTGTCGCGGTACACCTTTTCCGACTCTATTTCAACAAAACGGATGTGCAATTTAGACATCTCAATACGCAATTTCGTTTGAAGTCTCTTTTCCTTTCCTAAATTATTATCTATTGAACAGGCCAAAACAAGATAGTCTGGAAAGAAAGTGAAGAGCAGAGGCTGAAGTTTGTCTAAACTTGTGTGCCAAGCTGAATACTAGTGACTTCTTGAGATTTTCACACGTTTAAGTTGCTTCTTATGTTGCGCAATCGAAGTACAGATTGAAAAGTGTTGCCCAAATGATCCCAGAGTCTATATAATTTGAACTGGAGTTTGTCTCAGTTGTTTACTTTTAGCCATAGACAATCCTGAGTAGGACTAGGGTGGGACTGTCTAAATTTTACTGCCGGTGCGGTGTCTGAATTCAATGATGTTGGCTTGTCTACAGGTGAATACAAGTAGAGACTTTGCATATCGGTTCTGCTGAAATAGACTGGTAATAGGATTAAGACACTATTCAAGACGCAACGAAGCAACTGTGACTGAATTAATCATTGAGAATAAATTTATTGAGAATCCAAAGCGCCAGATCTTGATAGACTTATTACCATCATTAGTGAATCCTTTGACGATGGCCTGAGCCATGCGTCCAGCGCCAACGAATCCTACACGCATATTGCTGAGCTTCTCAGCGACTGACGGATCGATTTGATTGCTAATGGCGGCCATGGTCAGCGCTTTAAACAGATATTACTGCAAGACGGATACAAACGATGAAAATTATGGAAACACTGGGTATTTATGAAAACGGTATTGTTTTGACTAAGAAAAAATAACTTTGATAACTAGTGAGAATTAATGAAGGTTATAAGCGAAAGTTTATGTTTCGAGCAGTGAAAAGGCAAACGTCGGTGAAACGTGTAAGAAGTTTATGTGCAGTCTTGGGGTATGCAAGTGTCAGGACTAGTAAACTGATGTGCAGTCTTGGGGTATGCAAGTGTCAGGACTAGTAAACTGATGTGCAGTCTTGGGGTATGCAAGTGTCAGGACTAGTAAACTGATGTGCAGTCTTAGGGTATTCAAGTGTCAGGACTAGTAAACTGATGTGCAGTCTTGGGGTAAGCAAGTGTAAGGACTAGTAAACTGATGTGCAGTCTTGGGGTAAGCAAGTGTCAGGACTAGTAAACTGATGTGCAGTCTTGGGGTAAGCAAGTGTCAGGACTAGTAAACTGATGTGCAGTCTTGGGGTAGGCAAGTGTAAGGACTAGTAAACTGATGTGCAGTCTTGGGGTAAGCAAGTGTCAGGACTAGTGCTAAAAATGCCTTATGGATCTAAGACCAGACAATATTAGGAGTAGCCCTTGCTTACAATAAATAAAGTAAGGACAGCCCAGACTTCGCTTTCGCCTTGTGTGGAGCGGTTAATTCTCAAAGAGCCAGTCAGTCAATGTGTATTTTCTGGCTACAAGAGATCTTGAAATATGTTAAAAATCAGTAAATAAATAAAAATGTAACAAATTTTGCATAGAAATTGCACTATAGTATAGACACAACAGAGCAGGCACCAGTAGAAAAAAATAAAATAAGATAAGAAAAAACCGATCCGCCAAAGTAAATGAGCGCTATTGGTCGCAAAGATTACCTGGTCACCAAAAAAACGTGTGGAAGTCAAAGTATGAAAAACACACAATAAGACTGCTGGCATATCTGCTAACAGACTTTGTACTTTGAAACCTGATCAGCACTGAATCAAAACACTGCGACTTTAAATGTTTTCAACCGAATAATTGCGATAATATGAAACATATTTGCTCATGTGTCAGTTATGCCCCTGCTAAGCTTGCGTTTCACTGCACCCTCCCTATAGCTGGTGCTGTGCTGCTATCCCCTCCCTAGCTGGTGCTGCGCTGCTATCCACTCCCTAGCTGGTGCTGTGCTGCTGTCCCCTCCCTAGCTGGTGCTGCGCTGCTATCCACTCCCTAGCTGGTGCTGTGCTGCTGTCCCCTCCCTAGCTGGTGCTGCGCTGCTATCCACTCCCTAGCTGGTGCTGTGCTGCTATCCCCTCCCTAGCTGGTGCTGTGCTGCTGTCCCCTCCCTAGCTGGTGCTGTGCTGCTATCCCCTCCCTAGCTGGTGCTGTGCTGCTATCCCCTCCCTAGGTGTGCTGCGCTGCTATCCCCTCTTTAGCTAGTGCTGTTAACCCTGTTTAGCATAAGCAAACTAGGTCGTTGGCACAATGACACGACGGTTTAGAACGCCTCTACGATAGATGATGAAAAAAAACAAAAAATGTAAGTCAAAGAAAGACTTATAAAAATATGAGAAACAAAAAAGTTAAAAGCAGAAAAAGTCAACTGGTTCCTACGCGTGTGCATATTGGTGAATGGTGTGATTCATAAATCCCGCTAATACCGCTACTATAGGAATGATTACTGGTCCTATACACTGGTAACCAATTGTAAAGGGCCACGATCTCAAATACAATACAGAGCTGAGTAAAAACAAATAAAACAATCCACCCACAGTGAACATCACAAATGCCAAATGCATAGATTAATATCTCCCACAGTTTTGTCAGATTGGCAGTTGAATTTATCATCAATATTTCTAAAATCAGACTGATTAAGCTTCAGATTCCCTAGAGCTACCAGCTCATTCCCCAAGATCTTCAGACCGCTTAGCCGATATCAACACCGCCTGCCACAGTGCGGCACTGAAGCCGCGAGCCTCCAGTTCCGATAGGCCGGCAATGGTGGTGCCGCCCGGACTGGTGATGGCGTCACGCAGTTCGGCCGGATGGCGTCCAGACTCCAGCACGAGACGGCTGGTGCCGTATACAGTCTGAGCGGCCAGGCGCAGAGCTAGCGGACTGCAATTGGCGCACGCCCGTGGGCTGTATACAGAGCTTGTACAGCGCTGCTGATTCGACAAATATGTTTAGAAAATTTCACCCCAAGTGGGGTTTGGCTCATACTTTCCAGATAGCCCTTTATGGCTAACAGCTTCTGGGGATCATGCTCTCCAGATAGCCCTTTATGGCTAACAGCTTCTGGGGCTCATGTTCTCCAGATAGCCCTTTATGGCTAACAGCTTCTGGAGCTCATGTTCTCCAGATAGCCCTTTATGGCTAACAGCTTCTGGAGCTCATACTTTCCAGATAGCCCTTTATGGCTAACAGCTTCTGGGGATCATGCTCTCCAGATAGCCCTTTATGGCTAACAGCTTCTGGGGCTCATGCTCTCCAGATAGCACTATATGGCTAACAGCTTCTGGGGCTCATGTTCTCCAGATAGCCCTTTATGGCTAACAGCTTCTGGAGCTCATGCTTTCCAGATAGCCCTTTATGACTAACAGCTTCTGGAGCTCATGTTCTCCAGATAGCCCTTTATGGCTAACAGCTTCTGGAGCTCATGCTTTCCAGATAGCCCTTTATGGCTAACAGCTTCTGGAGCTCATGCTTTCCAGATAGCCCTTTATGGCTAGCAGCTTCTGGGGATCATGCTTTCCAGATAGCCCTTTATGGCTAGCAGCTTCTGGGGATCATGCTTTCCAGATAGCCCTTTATGGCTAACAGCTTCTGGGGATCATGCTTTCCAGATAGCCCTTTATGGCTAACAGCTTCTGGAGCTCATGCTTTCCAGATAGCCCTTTATGGCTAGCAGCTTCTGGGGATCATGCTTTCCAGATAGCCCTTTATGGCTAGCAGCTTCTGGGGATCATGCTTTCCAGATAGCCCTTTATGGCTAACAGCTTCTGGGGATCATGCTTTCCAGATAGCCCTTTATGGCTAGCAGCTTCTGGGGATCATGCTTTCCAGATAGCCCTTTATGGCTAACAGCTTCTGGAGCTCATGCTTTCCAGATAGCCCTTTATGGCTAGCAGCTTCTGGGGATCATGCTTTCCAGATAGCCCTTTATGGCTAGCAGCTTCTGGGGATCATGCTTTCCAGATAGCCCTTTATGGCTAACAGCTTCTGGAGCTCATGCTTTCCAGATAGCCCTTTATGGCTAACAGCTTCTGGAGCTCATGCTTTCCAGATAGCCCTTTATGGCTAACAGCTTCTGGGGATCATGCTTTCCAGATAGCCCTTTATGGCTAACAGCTTCTGGAGTTCATGCTTTCCAGATAGCCCTTTATGGCTAACAGCTTCTGGGGATCATGCTTTCCAGATAGCCCTTTATGGCTAACAGCTTCTGGAGTTCATGCTTTCCAGATAGCCCTTTATGGCTAGCAGCTTCTGGGGATCATGCTTTCCAGATAGCCCTTTATGGCTAGCAGCTTCTGGGGATCATGCTTTCCAGATAGCCCTTTATGGCTAGCAGCTTCTGGGGATCATGCTTTCCAGATAGCCCTTTATGGCTAACAGCTTCTGGAGTTCATGCTTTCCAGATAGCCCTTTATGGCTAACAGCTTCTGGGGATCATGCTTTCCAGATAGCCCTTTATGGCTAACAGCTTCTGGAGTTCATGCTTTCCAGATAGCCCTTTATGGCTAACAGCTTCTGGAGTTCATGCTTTCCAGATAGCCCTTTATGGCTAACAGCTTCTGGAGCTCATGCTCTCCAGATAGCCCTTTATGGCTAACAGCTTCTGGAGCTCATGCTTTCCAGATAGCCCTTTATGGCTAACAGCTTCTGGGGATCATGCTTTCCAGATAGCCCTTTATGGCTAACAGCTTCTGGGGATCATGCTTTCCAGATAGCCCTTTATGGCTAGCAGCTTCTGGGGATCATGCTTTCCAGATAGCCCTTTATGGCTAACAGCTTCTGGGGATCATGCTTTCCAGATAGCCCTTTATGGCTAACAGCTTCTGGAGCTCATGCTTTCCAGATAGCCCTTTATGGCTAACAGCTTCTGGGGATCATGCTTTCCAGATAGCCCTTTATGGCTAACAGCTTCTGGGGATCATGCTTTCCAGATAGCCCTTTATGGCTAGCAGCTTCTGGGGATCATGCTTTCCAGATAGCCCTTTATGGCTAACAGCTTCTGGGGATCATGCTTTCCAGATAGCCCTATATGGCTAACAGCTTCTGGAGCTCATGCTTTCCAGATAGCCAAATTTCAAATTCCGAGGCACGAGGCCTTCCAGATGGTCAATTTACCATCATCCTGCACAGGTAAAGTCATATGGCAAGCAGCAGCTGTTAGCGGAGCACTCGTTACACCCTCCGGAGCATCAGAGCGTCTCTAGAGAGACCATCTTAGAAAAGTCAATTTTCTTTCACGTCACATATTCAAAAATTCTCAAATTGGTTGCTCCATAGACCCCCCTTTCGGGTCATAGACAATGAAAAGCAAGTCCTCAATAGCTTGATTTTCCCACTAAGGATTAAATTGCTTGCTGCTAGGCTCAATTGGGTAAAATGCTATAGGAGCGTACTAGCTCTTCTCTCACTGCTTTGATGTCTATGGCCCAGCTCGCGTGATTTCCAGTCACTAGAGTTCCAGTTAGCGATTTCAGTTGAATCCCTTTCCCCAACAACTACGAGTATGTCATTGGAATCTGGGTACTTACTGAGGCAGGCCCAGATTAACGCCAGCGTTGCTCATGGCGTCGATTGCTTCAAGGATGAACGCTGGACCGGACCCGCTCAGACCTGTAGCAGCGTCCATCAGGTTCTCAGGCAGGTAGTCGCAGGTGCCAACAGATTTGAACAGCGCCTCAATCAGCGGCCCGTCCTCCGGCTTCGCTGCCTTACCAACGCAATAAACGGAAGCGCCAGCGTTAACCAGAATCGGCGTGTTCGGCATCAGCCGGATCACCCGGCTGTCTGGCAGCAGACGGCTCTGCAGGTGGTCCAGGGTGACGCCTGCGGCCACGGACACCACCAGCTTGAAGGGGTCGACCAGGTCTGACATCTCAGCCAGCACCGAGTCCATCACCTGCGGCTTCACCGACAGCACCAGGATGTCGCTGTGCTCCACGACCTCGCGGTTGCTTTGTGACACGTTGATGCCGAGCTCCTACAGGCGACGCAATGTGCAGCATTTTGAAATGATTTTTATGTACGCATCCAAGCAGACCTTTACCTAGCCATCTTTCTATCTATCTATCTATCTATCTATCTATCTATCTATCTATCTACCTATCTATCTACCTATCTATCTATCTATCTATCTATCTACCTATCTATCTATCTATCTACCTATCTATCTACCTATCTATCTATCTATCTTTCTATCTATCTATCTATCTATCTATCTATCTATCTATCTATCTATCTATCTATCTATCTACCTATCTATCTATCTATCTATCTATCTATCTATCTTATCTATCTATCTATCTATCGATCTATATATCTCTCTATCTACATATATCTATCTCTGTATCTATCCATCTGAACAAGAAAAAGAATCAATTCCTCACCGTTGAGACTTTCGTTAGAGTTTTCTCCGTAATCGCGCTAGCCCAAATATCCGTTGCCTTGACGACGCCTCGAAATAGAAGTGAGAGTTAATTATCATTATTAATGCTGAGTTGAGATGATGATGAGATTATAGATTACACTAATAAATGAAGCTCTTACCTTTACTAGTAAAGCCCTTAGCAATAGCCTGGGCCATGCGGCCCGCGCCAATGAACCCAACTCGCATAGCGTGGCTGGCAGCTGAGTCAGCAAACAGTTGCTCAATAGGAAATGTCAGGCTTGCTACTTAAGCAAACTAATTATTTAATTTCTATCATCGGTCACGCGCCAACCACATGCGCGGCGCTGGAATATTTATTATTACCAAAGAGAACTTTGATCTGTGCAATACGAAATCGCGGTGCAATAAAAACACTTTGAACTGTGCTCCATATCTGTTTATTCTATTAGACAACTTAAGAGATACAAGTGAAAAATAATAATAGCCAACTGGCTATAGTGGTGATCGTGAGCCAATAAATAGTCTAAATTAAATTAGAGCTTCATATATTATAGATACTACTCAATAAACATATTTTTGGTAATAACTGCGTTTACAGCAGTACAGGCTATGAAGAGGCACACTGTCACCAACTGAAGCGTTGGGAAGTAGCGGCACCCTTTGAAGCACTGAGGGGTAGCGACACTCTTTGAAGTATTGAGGGGTAGCGACACACTTTGAAGTATTGAGGGGTAGCGGCACACTTTGAAGTATTGAGGCGTAGCGGCACACTTTGAAGTATTGAGGGGTAGCGGCACACTTTGAAGTATTGAGGGGTAGCGGCACACTTTGAAGTATTGAGGGGTAGCGGCACACTTTGAAGTATTGAGGGGTAGCGGCACACTTTGAAGTATTGAGGGGTAGCGGCACTCTTTGAAGCACTGAGGGGTAGCGGCACACTTTGAAGTATTGAGGGGTAGCGGCACTCTTTGAAGCACTGAGGGGTAGCGGCACACTTTGAAGTATTGAGGGGTAGCGGCACTCTTTGAATCACTGAGGGGTAGCGGCACTCTTTGAAGCACTGATGGGTAGCGGCACCCTTTGAAGGCATTGAGCTATGCAACCCTCTGCTACAATCATGCGATTCAAAACATCATGCAATTCGAGCTAAAGCCGTCAAAGCATTGACGTCAAGGAGTGTGAACATTACCTCTAAATTGACAGTTCAATTTTATACTAGAGAACACTTGACTAAGCTTTAGTAAAGTGATGAAAAAAAGAGACAAAAGAATAACAATTCAGCTCAGTGAAAGTTGCGGAGTTCCACAAATGTTGATCTTTAGTTAGCATTTATATACTAAAGCGACGGCTATAAAGAAGTGTTATTAGTGAAAGACTAATCTTGTTTTCTATTATTGAAAGTTATTGACAATAACAGCGGCATATTACGGGCTAAAACAATCAATATAACTTTATATTGCACAGTTGAAAGATTTCAAATTCAAAGTAAAAATAATCAAGTAAAATTGCACAAAATGTCATGGAAAAAAACTATTGTAGTGAAAAGCCTCATAAAAAATATTGTTGGTCATTGCTCGGATTTTGTAAATTAAAATCAAGTTTGATCAGAATTAAAGTACAAAGTGGCACATCAATTAACAGCTATGGAAGGCAGCAAATATTGGGCTTAACAAATTAGAAATCAAAAAGACGAAAAATCCCAATCTCGAATATAAAATCAACTAAAACAAGTGTTGAAACCGAATGTCACGTTAAAAATAGAAAACATACTGTTTTAGAAACATATAAAGGGAACGTTGTTTTATTGCAAAAAAATGCGACAATACTAGTCAACTTATCTAATGGAAACAGCCCGCCAGACTATAAGAGATGGCGGCTAGATGAAACACATCACAGCTACTCTCTATTCAGTTAGTAGCAAGTAAAGAATGTAGCGACTATTTTATGTGAGAATATACATACTACTGAATAAAAAGTAGCTTAATAATGGTCCATCCACTAGATTATGCATAATATCTTTGATTTAGACGCACGCGAATGGAAGACACAATAAATAATGAATATAGTTACATCTCAGTTAATAGTGCAAACCGGGCTCTCCTTATCGTCTACCGGCTTCACCGGATCATTGATGCCCGAGCCCAGTTCGGCCGATCGCTTAGCTGACGTCATCACCGCCTGCCACAGGGCGGCCCTGAAGCCGCGAGCCTCCAGCTCCGATAGGCCGGCAATGGTGGTGCCGCCCGGACTGGTGATGGCGTCACGGAGCTCGGCCGGACTCTGGCCGGACTGCAGAGCCAGCAGGCCGGCGCCGTGGACAGTCTGGCAGACCAGGCGCTGCGCCAGGGAGCTGCGGTTGATTTTTTTGTCGATTGCAATGATGACGAATGGGAAGCTGATCCATGGGCAATGGAATACTGACATCTACCATAAGTCAGGTTATCCCCCAAGTTGTATGCAGTTAAAGTATATTGTCTTTCTTAGTTCCATAGTGAGAGGGACGGTCTTAATGGTTAATGAAAATTGAGCCGGAGTACTCAGATTCTATTCCGTGCACAAGGCAGGCCCAAGATAAAGACACTGCGTGTGTACACCTGTGGATGCAGTTTGCGTCACAGGGCCCCAGCTTAGGCTGGTTAGGAGAAAGTGGAGAAATATGACTCAAGTAGAGTTGGATTAAGGCTGCCACTTGTTGACCACCTGTTTTCGCCTTTTCGGGGTGGAAAATTTAAATATGTTGCGGTGTGTAGTTTCCTACTCACTGACTTTGATAGGGTGCTTTCATATCTCCGACAATTCATATTTACGAGAAGCTTAGCAATGGACTTCATATCTCCGAATAGCTTAACCCTAATCCAAAGCCTAACCCTAACGAAGATGTCAAGTGTCAGAGATGTGAAGTGTCGGAGATATGAAGCGTCTGAGATGTAAAGTGTCAGAGATGTAAAGTGTCAGAGATGTGAAGTGTCGGAGATATGAAGCGTCTGAGATGTAAAGTGTCAGAGATGTAAAGTGTCGGAGATGTAAAGTGTCAGAGATGTAGTGTCAGAGATGTAAAGTGTCGGAGATGTAAAGCGTCTGAGATGTAAAGTGTCAGAGATGTAAAGTGTCAGAGATGTAGTGTCAGAGATGTAAAGTGTCAGAGATGTAAAGTGTCTGAGATGTAAAGTGTCTGAGATGTAAAGTGTCGGAGATGTAAAGTGTCTGAGATGTAAAGTGTCTGAGATGTAAAGTGTCGGAGATGTAAAGTGTCTGAGATGTAAAGCGCAGAGATGTAAAGTGTCAGAGATGTAGTGTCAGAGATGTAAAGTGTCAGAGATGTAAAGTGTCTGAGATGTAAAGCGCAGAGATGTAAAGTGTCAGAGATGTAAAGTGTCTGAGATGTAAAGTGTCGGAGATGTAAAGTGTCTGAGATGTAAAGTGTCTGAGATGTAAAGTGTCTGAGATGTAAAGTGTCGGAGATGTAAAGTGTCGGAGATGTAAAGTGTCTGAGATGTAAAGTGTCGGAGATGTAAAGTGTCGGAGATGTAAAGTGTCTGAGATGTAAAGTGTCTGAGATGTAAAGTGTCGGAGATGTAAAGTGTCTGAGATGTAAAGCGCAGAGATGTAAAGTGTCAGAGATGTAGTGTCAGAGATGTAAAGTGTCGGAGATGTAAAGTGTCTGAGATGTAAAGCGCAGAGATGTAAAGTGTCAGAGATGTAGTGTCAGAGATGTAAAGTGTCGGAGATGTAAAGTGTCAGAGATGTAAAGTGTCAGAGATGTAAAGTGTCAGAGATGTAGTGTCAGAGATGTAAAGTGTCGGAGATGTAAAGTGTCTGAGATGTAAAGTGTCTGAGATGTAGTGTCAGAGATGTAAAGTGTCGGAGATGTAAAGTGTCAATTATGTAAAGTGTCTGAGATGTAAAGTGTCAGAGATGTAGTGTCAGAGATGTAAAGTGTCGGAGATGTGAAGTGTAGGAGATACGAAGTGTCCCAGAGGTGAAGTATCGGAGATGTGAAGTGTCGGGGTTGTGAAAGAAGCTGATTTTTGGATATGAAACCCTCCTTTGATTTACAAATGTGCTTAATGCCCCCTGTGAGCTATTTGAAGTAAGCAATTGTCAGTACAAACACTAAATACAATAAACTCAATACAATAAATATGCTATAAAACGTAGCCGCTATGACACTCTTGCGGCAACAAAAAATTCACTACCCAGGATTCATCAAGATTAACCCTCGATCGGTGACTATCTTGCATAGGTAGCGTCAATTACAACCAACTGTGCCGCTGTGAACAGCTACCGTAAGTATGAACAAAACCGCATGCATGCGTCTTGCGAACTGGCTTACTAAACCTAGTTACAGAACCATAGAAAGCAGATTACAGTAATCTACCGGTATATCACAAAATACTGAGTGCTATCTATAATGCCCTAATATGACTTGAAAGGCTGACCTACCTACACCTTGATGTTAGGCAAAGCTTTCCTACTTCTTATCTTTTATGCATAAAGCGCTTAGTTTATTGCTTTGGCATGACTCCGACCAGCTGTAACTGACTCAGTCGCTTCAATCGTGTTTACAGATAGCTGATTAAAACTAAAAATAACAGTGTTCACAATTGGCTAGTGGAGTAAGTAATAGTAATAATATTATCAATATTTGTTATTCTTATTTTTGAAGGCACCTGCCTAAATGGACAGATGTACAACCGACAGCTCAGCCGCAGCTAATGCGCGGCGCATCTGAAGGCTGCGTACGGCTGTTCAGTTCAAGGGCGGGGGGGGGGGCGCCACACACACCCTCAATTACCCCAGCTAATGCTGGCACCCATTTTACAGCTGGGTAAACTGAAGCAATGCAGAGTTAAGTGTCTTGCTCAAGGACACAGATTGTTTCGACGTGGGTCAAGAATCGAACCCACGACCTTTCAGTCGGAGTCCGACGCTCTGACCACTAGGCTACAACCCCTACTGGTGGATACAACCACTTGTACACTAGAATGCTACCCCTAGTATAGTAAGCTAGCAATAGAACTGATGACCATGCTAAGCATTAACTATAACCAGGACAATAAAAGAAGAAACGGACAAAGCAATCTACTCACAGAGGCAGGCCCATTTGTACACCTGCACTGGTCATGGCGTCGATGGCCTCAAAGATGAACGCTGGACCGGACCCGCTCAGACCTGTAGCAGCGTCCATCAGGTTCTCAGGCAGGTAGTCGCAGGTGCCAACAGATTTGAACAGCGCCTCAATCAGCGGCCCGTCCTCCGGCTTCGTTGCCTTACCAACGCAATAAACGGAAGCGCCAGCGTTAGCCAGAATCGGCGTGTTCGGCATCAGCCGGATCACCCGGCTGTCTGGCAGCAGACGGCTCTGCAGGTGGTCCAGGGTGACGCCTGCGGCCACGGACACCACCAGCTTGGAGGGGTCGGTCAGGTCTGACAGCTCAGCTAGCACTGTGTCCATCACCTGCGGCTTTACCGACAGCACAAGAATGTCGCTGTGCTCCACGACCTCGCGGTTGTCGTGCGTCACGTTGATGCGGAGCTCCTACAGGCGACGAGTCAGTTTAACAAATCATAAAACTGCGGAACTTAACATTGAACAAAAACTTGGTGCTGACGATTATGTGAATAATAATTGAGGAGTAATACATATACTCGTATGTATGTGAAATTTGTATTGAAATTCAGTGTTTTTTTCAATTGAATCATTGAATTTATTGGTAGTCTTGAAAAGCTGTGGAAATCTATTAGCCCGCACTACACACTCAACACTTTAATTTACCATTGAAAATAGAGCAAAACCTTAAACTTACTGTAGAAATCCTCTCCAGAGTTTTCTCTGCACGGTCGCTGGCCCAGATATTTCTTGACTTAATGATGCCTGGCAGAAATTGGCAATTAAATTGGTTGGGATTAGCTCAAAGCTATTGAAAAATGTATTGCAAGTTAGGAATATCAATAAATATGAACTCCTTAATTTACCTCGACTAGTGAAGCCCTTGGCGATGGCTTGAGCCATACGTCCAGCACCAACAAAACCGATGCGCATTTTGTTCAATTCAGTGACAGATACTTTTGATCATAAAATAGTTATAAAGCTGAAAAGCTCTGAAAAATGAGAAACATTAACAGTTCGATGATTGATTCAATTGAATGATTGACAATGATTGTCTTTAATGGCAAATTATTTCAAGGTATTTCAATCATGTTGGAAAATTGTTATAATAATAACTACTGTAGTTGCCTGCTATAATGTACAAGAAAGAAGGTAGAACAAATAAAAGTGTATGTATGTGCCTTGAAGATAAAATAAAAGCACAAATTTAATCAAATTGAGAAAAGTAAAATCCTAGAGTTTTGCTGTTGCTATGGATATGGCAATGGAAAGTTATAGATATGGTGGCTTATGCTTATAGACATAATGTACAGATAGGGATATCCCATATTTAGTTCCCATTTTTAGGCCACTCAATAACTTAGATGTGAGACTTGAAAGACCATTGGAACAATTGAATTGATATATGGAAATAGAACAGTAGAAAGTATTAGAAATTAATGAATATTGCCACTTTCAAAGATTTTTTATGCTAAATGCCCATTGTGTAATAGGGATGGTAGGGGCTAATGATAAGATAAATGTTTTCACTTTCAATGTGGGGGAGACTCTTAAGCTCCTAGGGTAGAAGCAAACAAAAAAAAGATTTTTGCTGCAATACAATATGCATATTGTAATTGGGATAATAAGGCTTAAATTATGAAACAAAGCCAATGAAGAAGCCATCTGGCATTTGCCACCATCAAAAAATTCTAGATAGAAAACAAGTCAAGAGGCTTCTATTGCCTAATCTTTTTCGGAACCAACTGATAAGTAGGATACAACTCTTAATAAGATCTCAGTAAGAATTGGAAATTCCATTACTTGAGTTACTTAACATTATAATTATAAGAGAGGAGAAGGAGAGAAGAAAATGAGAAAGAGGAGAAGAAAGAGGAAAAGAAGAAAAGAAAGAAAAAAAGGAGAGAGACAAAAGAAGAGATGCAAAAGAAAGAGAAAGAGAGAAAAAAAGAGAGGAAAGAAGAGAGGAAAAAGGGAAAAGAAAGGTAGATAGTCAAAAGAGAAGGGGAAAGAGGAAAGAAGGGAAAGAAGAAAGAGGGAAAAGGAAAGAGGGAAAAGAGGAGAAAGGGGAAAAGGAGAAAGGGGAAAAGGAGAAAGGGGAAAGGAGAAAGGGGAAAGGAGAAATGGGAAAGGAGAAAGGGGAAAGGAGAAAGGGGAAAGGAGAAAGGGGAAAAGGAGAAAGGGGAAAAGGAGAAAGGGGAAAGGAGAAAGGGGAAAAGGAGAAAGGGGAAAGGAGAAAGGGGAAAGGAGAAAGGGGAAAGGAGAAATGGGAAAGGAGAAATGGGAAAGGAGAAAGGGGAAAGGAGAAATGGGAAAGGAGAAAGGGGAAAGGAGAAAGGGAAAAAAGAAGAGAATGGAGAAAAAGAGGAAAAGAGAAAGAGAAAGGAAAAAGGAGGGGAGAAAAGAAGGGAGATAAAAGAAAGTGAGCTAAAAAGAAAGAGAAAGAAAGGAAAAAATAGTCAAAAGGCATTTGGTGCCACACATATACACTTTTTGTAGCTATATTCTAGGAGCTATGCTAGCAATAAGAGACTCTATGCCCTATCTATAACAATCTTGCCAAGTATTACTAGTTAATAGCATTTGCAAGAAAGCTATTGCTGCTATTCCTTATTTCTTGCAAGAAAATAAAGGAAAAAATACAAAAGAAGTTATAGAAAATTTACTAGCTAAGCTTATAGGAAAATTTTTCATTATAAGAGAACTCTAAAGATTTTTTTACTAGCATATATATATTTTATAATTGAGATACTCATAGTAGGCTAATTTAAGATAATATACAATCTTTATAATAATTATTTTAGATACTATTAATAAGTAATTGGTTAAACTAAGGCCTGACTATTAAGCCCTACTATTAACTCTATCAATATATTATAAGCTGGGTTTATTTTTTTGTGCAATAAAGATGCTATACTATCTTGACTAGCAAAATTGCATCTTCAAATTAGACCTTAGATGCAACTTTGTATCTTAGCACTAGCTGCAAAAAACCTAGGCTAAGTTTTTCATGCAATATAGATAGATATTATATAATATTTTGACTATTTAAATTATATCCTAAAATTGGACCTTGGATGCAATGTTGGATCTTGATATCCACAAAACCTAGATTATAAGCTCAATAAAAAATGGAAAAACTATTGTTATTAGATTTAATATCATTAAAAGTTCCAGTAGGGTTGCTAGCTTGACAACAATTAAATAGAGAAAACTCAAAATCAACATTTTAGTTTCTTAGACTTTTGCCTAAAAAAGAGGCCTAGTATATCCTAGTATATCTATATAAAATGACTTAGCTAGTCTAGTCTATAGAAATGAATATAGATATAAGAAAATTATAGTTAAAGTAGAGGTTTTTGTATGCAGAGTGTACATATGCATCCTAAATTTTGAAATTATACCTTGAAATTAAAAAAGTAGATATGGTTTAAGTCTAGTCTCATAACTTATTTTTCTTTTCAAGCTTTATTTGTACTACTTTAAATAAGAAAAAAAGAGAAATTATACTCTTAGCCTAAAAATCCCACTTTGGCTAATTTGTTACTACTTAACAAAAACTATATTAACACTTAGGCTAGTTATACTATAAGGGGCTTAACTAGACCTAAAAAAACAAATATAGGCCTATATATTTTTAAATATCCAAATTTGGTTTAAAATCTCAAATAAATATATTAATACTATTATAGGCATAGCCATAATGTTTATAAGTCATTTTCTTAAAACAAATAAGCTATGGTTAGGTAGGCAAGGCTATGGCTTGACTAGGATATAGTTGAAATTGCCATTTGATGATGAAAACTTGGCTAATCCATAAGACTAACATTTGAATATAACAAATTTAAAAAAATTTCTTCAAAATGCAATAGCTAGGCCTAAGCCAAAGAATAATATCTTTACTAAAGTTTAAAAATATATATATTTCTAATTATAGAGTTATCAAACCATTTGTAATAATGATGATTTATTAAATGTAGCATTGTCTAATGCTGAGGCAATGAGGATTTAGACAATTTAGTTGTTTTACTTGTAAACTTGCATATGACAATCTTGAATATGACTTTGGCTAGAGCCCTTGGGGGTCTTAGCCATGGTATTAGTATAATTACTTAATTTATTGGCTGATATACATGTATAAGGGCAAGTGCCAGGCTTGCTTTACACAATTGTAATTTACTACTATAAATATAAATAGTTTTTTGTCCAGATAAATTGGCTAAAATATTAATTAATTAAGCCAAGGTCAAAAAGCAAGTTACAACTTACAATTATTAGTTCTAGCCCTAGGTCAAAAGCACATAAGTAACTCACATGACTCACATACAGAGTTGTGTAGGTCTTATGCTTGCTTAATGCTAAATATTGAATATAATAGGCATATAGGCCTAGTATATATAGGTCATATCATAGGATAGGCGCCATATGTGAATTAAATTTGGCCAATGGCAATAGGCCTAAGTCTAAAAGGGCTTAAGAGCACACAATTTCTCAAACGGACGGAACATTTCCGAGTGGAAAATTTCATACGCAGATCGCACGTATATGACTAGGCCTAACGTAAATTGTAAAGGTTAGATTAAGGGTCATACTCATTATAAAATTTAGATAACCCGTGCCGTCGAACTACGCGAGCTGCACCTGCAACGGAAAATTCCAAAGCGCTGATTTCAGTCTTACAACGTGCGCAAGAAGCACCTTGAAAATACTTTAATTTTCTAGTTGTACAAACACCATGTTAAAAGTTAAATAAATAAGGTGGCCCAAATGTTTCAAAAGTGACAAATAAAAAAATTAATTTATTGAATCATTGGTTCATTTTCACTTTGCTAATTAGGCTTATTGAATAACTTATATTTGATGCCGATTATTGCGTAAAATATTAAACTTTTGACTTTTTCGTAAGTTTTTAGTTGTCAAAAACTGTAGGCATATATCAATTAGTCTGCACCGTAGATATAAAAAGAATTGAAGCACTTGTTTTAAAATATTTTCTATGAAATCTATTTTCGCGTAAGTTTAATATTTGCGTAGGCCTAACTCGGGCCCGCCCATAATTTTTGCAGTGAGGGACTGATTGATTGTATCACTGTACTGTATGATAGTAGACACTGTGGTATTAGTGGCTCAGTCACATGCACATTTGACTTTTTAATTTTATAGAACATTTTTTGAAAACTTTTTTATCTGGGTGTGTTATTTGCAAGCTTTAGTGATGACCTGTGTCCTAGATCAATGTATAAATAACAGCTAACAGGATGTAAAACTCATAACATAAGTGGATAAGTGTGATCTGTGTATGATCTGTGTAGTGATACTGATAGGCCTAGTGTAGGCCTATGTATATGTAAGAACTAATATTAATCTCTTTTATTAATAATAAATCTATAATTATAGAGTAATAGTATATACCATACATTAAAACTAGAAAAAACATTTTATAAATCTAAACAAAGCCAAATCAAGGTCTAATTTTAGATATAATATGTATTAGGACTAATAAGCATTGATATGCATATATATCACTTGATATAATTCTGATTAAAATATAAAAAGTAAAAAATATTTTATTATATTTTATATAATAAAAATAATAGCATTGTGAATATATAAGAACTTAAAATCAAGTACCACTATTAATAATAGAATATAAAACTCAAAGATCATATAATTTTGGAAACAAATTTCTTGGAAAAAAATTAATAAAAAATAAGAAAAGTATTTTTGTAGTTTATAATCAAAGATTATTTGATCTAGCTTAGCTCTAAGGCAATAAAGAACAAAGATTACTTTTCATTAATACTGAGCTGTTAGTTGCATATCTTATATCTACCCATTAGGGTAGCTGCACGCATAATTAATTAGGCCTACTATTAATTATTTATTAAATTATTATTCTTTAAGTTTAGCATATACAACATATTGATTTGTTATAGATAACTTATATTTTATAAAGTTGTGCCATGAAATTTCATTTTCTAGTTATTTTTTTATTGTTTAACAAGACCAAAAAAAGTTGAAAATACACAAATGGCATTAGTCTAACTTTTTGTAAATTTGTTAGGTTTGTTCTTGTCATCTTGATTCTTAAATGAAGTATATTTGTTATGCAAATGATACATCTGAATATTCATTGGCCTGCATATTTAAAGAGATTATTATAGACTATCTTAAATTTTTTAATCTAAAATTCTAAAAATACAAAAAAAAACAAAAAAAATTCACTGAATCCTCTATATAAATATTGCTTAACTTTTGTCAATCCTGTTCAAGTTTGACCCAAATAATCTTCAAATATTTTGATATAATCTTATCACAATTTAGTTAATCCTAAATGGCACAATGTACTGTTAAAGTTAATCTGCTTTTTTAGCAAGACAATAACCCAACCTCCATCTGCATCTCTTTCCTTCCTAATCTAGCCTTGGTAAAAATGGATTTTAAAAATTACTAACTTTTATTAGTCAAATGTTAATATAATTAATTAGTAAATAAGTTAACATTGACTCTATACCTTAATCAAAACAGAAACTATAAAATGTGAAGTTTGCCTTCCAGTATTGATATCTCTCTAAAACAGGGATCATTAACTCTGCCTTGCTAGCCACATGCAGCCAGCAAAGCCTCTTTATCTAGCCCTGGAGTCCTTTGAACCTTCATATTAGCAGGGTTGGTGTCTCTTTAGCTCTCTCCTCTCTTCTCTCCCCTCCTCTCCCCTTTGCTCCTCTCCCTCATCAATCCAATCTTCTCTCCTATCTTAAGCAATAAAGTAGGTATTTTCTGCCTCAAAGACCAGATAAAGAATCCAGCTCATGGCTTTGAGCCAGATGAGAGTGGAAAGGAGAGGAAATAGAAGATGAAAGATAAAAGAAGAGTAAAGATGAAAGATGTGATGAGAGAAAGGATAGAAGAGAAAAGAGGGGAGTGAAGAGAGAGGAGAGGAGCGAGATGAGAGAAGAGAGGAAGGGATAGAAAAGGGAAGAGGAGAGGAAAGAGAAGAGGGGAGAAACAAGAGAGAGTAGATAGAAGAGAGATGAGAGAGCAGAAGAAAGTAGAGAGGAGAGGGGAAAGCAGATAAGTGGGAAAAAGAGAAGAGTTACTAGAGTGAGAAGTGGGAAGAGAAAAGAGAGAAGTTTCAAAGGATCCAAGGGATAGAGAGAGACAGCCCAGAGTTTACCAACGCATGCTTTAGACAGAATTCGTCTGTCATTCTGTGTGGCCCCCCAGCCAACGAGATCAATGCTTGCCTCACACATAACACAAATTAACTTTAACTTTTGTCTGCCTCTGTCCCAACTATTAACAAGTTTTTGTTTAAATACGGCTTCAGATTCCAGAATGCAGGCAAACATAGTTCCTGCGATTGGAATTCAGTGTGTTTAAAATCCGCGGGTTTCAGCAGCTTGTACATAATATATAAGCACAAGTCCTAGTGCAGATCTTTCAATTTACTGGAGGGAAACTATGCAAATGTGGTTCAGAAAAAATTGTTTTAAGCATAATATAACATGATTTCAAATTCACCCAAAGAATTTAAAATTTCATTTCTGTTGCGCACTAATTTCTTGCTGGATTTTTTTTGCTAGCTTCATAAAAATTATTGATATGGCAGTGCATGTAGCACTTCGGGTTGCCATGCTATTCCTATTTGGCGTTGGCGTCAGCCTGCTTATCAACCTGATGCAGGCGCAAAAAAATCAGGTGTTAATCACATCGGAAATGTGGCTTGGTATGGTCAAGTCTGGCATGTGGGTGCCACCTGCCTGCGGCCTTTCTGCAGGTAGGAATCCACTCGTCATTGTTTATAGTGACCTATCACAATTGGAGCAACAGATACCGCCCCTCCTTTAAGATTCTTAAAGATTCTAAACTAGCCGTCTACCAACATTCTTAGGCTGTGCCACCAACTTTAGAAAGATTTGGCTTTATCAAACCTCCCAGATCGCCAGGTTATGCTTTCAACACTCCCAGATCCCTAGGTTAGGCTGTCAACACTCCCAGATCCCCAGGTTATGCTGTCATCACTCCCAGATCGCCAGGTTATGCTTTCAACACTCCCAGATCCCCAGGTTAGGCTGTCAACACTCCCAGATCCCCAGGTTAGGCTGTCATCACTCCCAGATCTCCAGGTTATGCTGTCATCACTCCCAGATCCCCAGGTTATGTTGTCATCACTCCCAGATCCCCAGGTTATGTTGTCATCACTCCCAGATCCCCAGGTTATGCTGTCATCACTCCCAGATCCCCAAGTTATGCTGTCATCACCCAGATCCCCAAGTTATGCCCTGAAACCTGCCTTATCCTCGAGCTCAGTATTCCATTATAGGTAAACTCAGCCGCATTCCCTCAATACCCGCCCCAGTGGCAATCGGCCTGCTGTACCCCACCGTGGACCGGCTGCTCGGCGATCCGACAGTGGCTCAGCGCACCGACTGGAGCTCCGTCATCCGCTGCGCGGCCCTGTTTGTTGGTCTGAACCAGGCGGCCGCCAAGATCGACTTCATGTCGCACGCTCAGCTCAGCCTGTGTCTGGCCGCTATGAGTCTGGGCCTCTGGTTCTACTTTGACGGCTCCAGATCCGGCCTAGGCCTGGCCCTTGTCATCGCTCTGCTAGCCGCGGCTGTCAATCAGATGATGATTTGTCTGGATGCCTACCGGCCTAGTGTAGATTTTGTCCGAGTCCGGGCCTGGCTGCCCTGCATCTTCTTTAGCGGCTCGGTCACCGTCGGACTGGCTGGACGGCTGCTGGCCGCTCAAGCTAACTCGGCAACATCATCTTCGGCTGCCAAGTCGCACGGGGACTAAGAAGTGGGGACAGCTTCTTAGAATTGTCCTGTGCCTCTTGCCCGAGTTTGCATTTCTTGAATGTGGTTTCTCTAAGATGTGATTTGCTGGGTAAAACAGTTTTTCTACACTAGCTGTATTGCACATGCCAGCTTCAGGCTGGAACATCCGTGCATTCGGCGGGGGGGAGCTAAGAGGGCCAATTGATTTTTGTCATAAAATACAACAAATGTCTCGATTAATTGGTTGGTTACACGAGAACTCTGATTGGTTGGTTTCACGACGATTCTGATTGGTTGGTTTCACGACGATTCTGATTGGTTGGTTTGACGAAAATTCTGATTGGTTGGTTTCACGACGATTCTGATTGGTTGGTTTCACGACGATTCTGATTGGTTGGTTTCACGAAAATTCTGATTGGTTGGTTTCACGACGATTCTGATTGGTTTGTTTACTGGCCGTGTTTTGGTGGTACAGTTTCTAATTGTTAGGGTGCACGTCTTACCCACGCAAGTGTTCGATGCAATGTATTAGTATTCTGCAATTTGTGTACTTCATTGTACATTTTTTACGTAAGGAGGTAAAATCTAGAAAGTTCTATCTGAGTAGAACCGGTGTTTTTTGTTAGACTTGCGCATCTAAAACAATTATTTTTTATCAATAATCACCTTCGTACGTACTTTGCCTTGCTTGTTAAATAAAAATTTTCTATTGTTAGTAAAAAGTTGATATTTTGTGCTGACTGCGCCCGCCGCTGGCGTTATGCTAATTACTGTGAGATATTTACAGCAATTTTCGATTTAGCTGCTTCTCTTGTGCTAGCCATTGTTCTTTTATCGAACCAAAAACTGATAGAATTCTTGAGTAAATTTAATTATACGCTGTATTTATAGTCTTTGCATTGGTTCCATAATTATTCATATCGTGTTGAGCATAGCGTGTGAAAGTTTTGTTGTCATATAGTTGATTAAACCAACAATTATTTAAGGTTATTCTGTTCTGTATAAAAAAAATTTTTGTTTTCATTTTAGTTTAATAATTTCAATAGTTTCCAAGAATAAAAATTAGGAGCAGTAGTATGTAGACTTAGTAGCTTATTATAAGAAAAATATTTAAAGCGCAACAAAAATTCTGTTGAAATGGAGGTCTTAATATACTACTGCTGGCTTGTAAGTAGCTTAGTAGCTTCTACTCATGTAGCCATGACCTTGTGGCGTCTCCAAAAGCATGACTGAGCACATGTGCTGAAGTTATCGGAGACATGTTATTGCCCTGTCAATGACCAAATAAATCAATATTAACCTACGGTAGATATTTTGTTGCTGAGTTGAGCATGATAAGATTTCTTCTAAGCTATTAAAAATAAGTGCCCAATCCTTTGCGCTAATTCAGGCCAAGGACAACTGCGGCAAGGACGCTGCTGCTGCTGCGGCGGCTGCCGAATCAGACGAAGAATGCTCAGAGCCGGAGGCCCAGCTGGAGGCCGACGGAGAAGCGGTGGCAGCAGCCAAGCAGTCGAAACTGGAGGCCCGCGGCGCTCGCGAGCTCGGCAAAGTGACTGACTACGTTGAAGAGGCCGAGTTGGCTGGCGGTCGCTCGGCTGGCGGCGAAATCGGCGAAGCGATGCGTGCGGTGTCGGCCAGGCAGGCGCTGGACCAGGCGGAGAAGCAGCGGCGGGAGCGCGAGCTGAGCAAAGTGAAGGTCGCCAAGGAGCACGCGGACCTGCTAGCCAGGGAGTTCGAGATCAGCCAGTCGGCTGCCGAGCGCTGCCTGCGGGAAAACGGCGCTGATCTGGACGCTGCTTTGCGCGCACTGCTGACCGCTTAGGCTGAATGCTTAATGCTTAAGAATCTGAATTGCACTTATTTGAAGGCTGATTTTTTGCTTCGATATGCATTTATGAGATTATTTCAAGCTAATAAGCGTGTGTTCTGATCCGCAACATACTACTGAAGGCTAGCCAGTTAGTCGTGCGATTCACAGCCATGAGGGCCAGCCCCCAAGGCACAGAGAGTGTACATGCCTGACGATTAGAAAGTCAGGGCCGCTGTACACGCTCCTGTGTGCGCTCGGAAGTCGGCGGAATGGACAGAATTGCCTCACCGTTGGCTGTGGGACCAATGCAAGTTGAAGCGAAATTCGGCATTCAAATAAATACTCCTCATTTCAGTGTTACTAGCGGCTCTTGAGCAATCTGTTTTCCACTGTTTCTGTTCGACTGTTGGGTTCAGTTGAAGGTTGCGCTAAGCATATGCTAATGTTTTTTTGAGGTTGGAATCCGTGCACAGCTAGCTGCTGGAGAGACAGCTGACAAACAGATTCTGCAAAATCACTGTCTGTGTCCATCTTCACCAAGTTACTGTTGCTGTCCTTGGACGGCTTTGTTGGAAATTTTTTATCATAAAAATATACCCATCTTAATTTGCACTGTGTTAGCTGAGTTGCTTTTGAGTCTGGGCTGCTTCAGACTCGCACAATTTTAGCTGTTTTTTATTTTTCTTTGTGTCAGCTAGTGTCTGTACATGCTGTGATGTCAGTATAGTGTCTGTACATGCTGTGATGTCAGTATAGTGTCTGTACATGCTGTGATGTCAGTATAGTGTCTGTACATGCTGTGATGTCAGTATAGTGTCTGTACATGCTGTGATGTCAGTATAGTGTCTGTACATGCTGTGATGTCAGTATAGTGTCTGTACATGCTGTGATGTTAGTATAGTGTCTGTACATGCTGTGATGTCAGTATAGTGTCTATACATGCTGTGATGTCAGTATAATGTCTGTACATGCTGTGATGTCAGTATAGTGTCTGTACATGCTGTGATGTTAGTATAGTTTCTGTACATGCTGTGATGTTAGTATAGTGTCTGTACATGCTGTGATGTCAGTATAGTGTCTGTACATGCTGTGATGTCAGTATAATGTCTGTACATGCTGTGATGTCAGTATAGTGTCTGTACATGCTGTGATGTTAGTATAGTGTCTGTACATGCTGTGATGTTAGTATAGTGTCTGTACATGCTGTGATGTCAGTATAGTGTCTGTACATGCTGTGATGTTAGTATAGTGTCTGTACATGCTGTGATGTTAGTATAGTGTCTGTACATGCTGTGATGTCAGTATAATGTCTGTACATGCTGTGATGTCAGTATAGTGTCTGTACATGCTGTGATGTTAGTATAGTGTCTGTACATGCTGTGATGTTAGTATAGTGTCTGTACATGCTGTGATGTCAGTATAGTGTCTGTACATGCTGTGATGTTAGTATAGTGCCTGTACATGCTGTGATGTCAGTATAATGTCTGTACATGCTGTGATGTCAGTATAGTGTCTGTACATGCTGTGATGTCAGTATAGTGTCTGTACATGCTGTGATGTTAGTATAGTGTCTGTACATGCTGTGATGTTAGTATAGTGTCTGTACATGCTGTGATGTTAGTATAGTGTCTGTACATGCTGTGATGTTAGTATAGTGCCTGTACATGCTGTGATGTCAGTATAATGTCTGTACATGCTGTGATGTCAGTATAGTGTCTGTACATGCTGTGATGTTAGTATAGTGTCTGTACATGCTGTGATGTCAGTATAGTGTCTATACATGCTGTGATGTCAGTATAATGTCTGTACATGCTGTGATGTCAGTATAGTGTCTGTACATGCTGTGATGTCAGTATAGTGTCTGTACATGCTGTGATGTCAGTATATTGCCTGCACATGCTGCTGTGATGTCAGTATAGTGCCTGCACATGCTGCTGTGATGTCAGTATAGTGCCTGTACATGCTGCTGTGATGTCAGTATATTGCCTGTACATGCTGTGATGTTAGTATAGTGTCTGTACATGCTGCTGTGATGTCAGTATATTGCCTGTACATGCTGCTGTGACGCTAGTGTCTTGTAAGTGCCGTAGGCAGATGCCAGCCTAAAAGCAATAAGAAATCGATGCCTCACACAGAAATTGATTTGTCTTAGAGTAAAGTAACCCGTGGCAGAGCCAAATAGGCTTGCAGGTACCTTTTGAATTAATATGTATTTAAAATGGTGGACAAAGACTCAACACGCGAGTTAGAATATGAGGATTAAGTATGAATGAATGCGTGGGTATTACAGTTACATTCAATAAATTATAGATTGAGTAAATCTTGAGTAAATAAATACTCTGGAAAGGTGGAGCAGCCGTCTAGTTTTTGGTTTTTTAACACTGCAAAGAAACACGACTCTTTATCGAGAAATATTGCCACATTTTGCACAGAGAAGCTCACAGTTGCTAATTAAGCGAACTACGTTAAAATAAAAGTAAAAGCAACAAAATTGAGTTTTTGATATCTATAAATTAGGAATACAGCAACATCTGATAAAAAAATATACTTTAGTTGAAACCCGTTGGCCTGAAAGAAGCGTCACGTCAGTTTTGCCAAAAAGCAAACTTGACGAGGTAGCCGTTTTTTGAGGTAATTAAGTGCAGTTAAACAAAAATTATTAAGCCACAAAAAACCCTGATGATAGAGGTAGTATTGCCAATGAGGTTGGTTTCACGCAGTCAAACAAAAACTAATAAATTGAAAGAATACACGATCTCACGTTATGGATAGAGGTAGTAGCGAGCTTATTTTTACGAGTAGATATAAAGAGCTTAAGGAGTCGGATTATCAATAAAAAACAATTAATACCACTTGCGCATTCAAGGAGACAGCAACCGAAAAAATAAAAACAAGGACTAAGCCTTTTTGTAGTTTATTCGCCAAGCTTGAACTAGTATCATAATATTTGGTTGGGGATAGTACAGCAAACACGGAATCTAATAGCTACTATGATTGGTACACTGTGCATCAAGTCAACGAAAAAGACACAAACCGCAGTGGCATCATGAGCCGCAGTTGAATCCAATTTTCACAACAATAACAAAAATATTTACCTGTACAAAAACACAGTGAAACAGCTCCTGTTGACCTGATAGAATTTAAGGCTGCTTCAATGTCTTTTTAGCAATTGGTTCGTCAAAGGTCTTTGGAAAATATAAAACTGTCATGGCTCGAGATTATAGGATTATATGCTGTGCTAATCTTATTGAGTGTTTAAAGTCATTCAGATTTTTGTTTTTGCATAAATAACGTCTCCATTTTTATTATTTGCCCAATAAATTCCTGAGAGGGAATTGCAGACAGCTCGTAGATATTTTCTATCCTGTCTCAAGGCATCCGAGATTGGAGATTGGAGATTACTGAGACAATGGAGATTGGAGATTACTAAGATATTAGAAAATTGGAGATTACTGAGATATTGGAGATTATAGATTACTGAGACAATGGAGATTACTGAGACAATGGAGATTGGAGATTACTGAGACAATGGAGATTCGAGATTCGAGATTACTAAGATATTGGAGATTGGAGATTACAGAGACAATGGAAATTGGAGATTACTGAGATATTGAAGATTGGAGATTACTGAGACAATGGAGATTGGAGATTACTAAGATATTGGAGATTGGAGATTACAGAGACAATGGAGATTGGAGATTACTGAGACAATGAAGATTGGAGATTACTGAGACAATGGAGATAGGAGATTACTGAGACAATGGAGATTGGAGATTAATGAGACAATGGAGATTCGAGATTACTGAGACAATCGAGATTGGATTTGTTAGACTGCCCTAAATGGTATTGATAAGTATCTCTAGTTCAATTTATTTTACTATAGTTTAAGCTTAAATCTTTTCTTTCCAAAGACATGTTCAACATTCAAAATACAGAGATATAGCTCCTATAAGTACTTTTGCTCTTAAAATCTTGGGAGGGCCGAAATTCAATCATTCAATCATTGGCACGCATAGCCAAGCTTTTCAAAGAAAGAGACAAAAAACAGGCAGGCAAAACAGTCGAAGCCTTGAAAACGGACAGGCGCAAAATGACGCACCGCGAAAAAATGATGCAGCGCTTCCATAGAGGCGAGCGGGAGCAGCACGGGATGGGGGCGGTGATAGCTGCGATAATACGAGTATTTTTGGACCAAAGCGAGCCAAGAGAGAGAAAAAAATATTCTGGCTGCTTCGACTTGACTTGAAAACTGCAGTACGCGGAAGAGACCGAAGCGGCCAATCTAAGTACGGTTGAAAATTGACAAAAAAGCTACAAAAAATAACAAAAATGCGCAGCTGGGCTGCCCGCGCTCGGCTGCTATAATTGAGGCAGGCAAAATTACTTAGCAATTTTGGTCTTATTTATATTTTGGGTCAAGTTGAAAACAGCTATTAAACACCGCCCAGACAAGCTGCTTACCGAATCTCCTAGGCAGGCTGCCTCTTCGGCAACTACGCTCGTATTTTGTTGCTAAGCCGGACTGCCTGCCTGCAAACATCGCCTTTAAGATTTTTTCTGGCAATCATTGACCCGAACATATTTGGGCAGACTGTTCCGTCATCTGCCAAGTCACCGCGACTCACTGAATGCACCACCGCCGCCGCCGCCGCCGCCGCCGCCACCGCCGCCGCCGCCGCCGCCACCGCCGCCGCCGCCGCCAACGCCCTGCCGTCTCGGACAGTCGGCCACGAGGTGATCGCCGCCGCGACAGTGATAGCAAGACTTCGGCATGGGCCCGGCGGGACACTCGGCGGCCACGTGATCTGCGAACTGGCCGCAGTTGTAGCACCTGGAGCGAGCAGAAGTGGGGAATCTCTGTTGCCTGCTTTGTCATCTCAGTGTCCTCAGTTCTGGCTTTGTTTTAATCAGCCTCTCTCCACTCTCGCTAATCTCTCCCTCCACTGTCGCTAATCTCTCTCTCCACTGTCGCTAATCTCTCCCTCAACTGTCGCTAATCTCTTCCTCCACTGTCGCTAATCTCTCCCTCCACTGTCGCTAATCTCTCCCTCCACTGTCGCTAATCTCTCTCTCCACTGTCGCTAATCTCTCTCCCCACTGTCGCTAATCTCTCCCTCCACTGTCGCTAATCTCTCCCTCCACTGTCGCTAATCTCTCCCTCCACTGTCGCTAATCTCTCTCTCCACTGTCGCTAATCTCTCTCTCCACTGTCGCTAATCTTTCTCCTCACTGTCGCTAATCTCTCCCTCCACTGTCGCTAATCTCTCTCTCCACTGTCGTTAATCTCTCCCTCCACTGTCGCTAATCTCTCCCTCCACTGTCGCTAATCTCTCTCTCCACACTCGCTAATCTCTCCCTCCACTGTCGCTAATCTCTCCCTCCACTGTCGTTAATCTCTCCCTCCACTGTCGCTAATCTCTCTCTCCACTGTCGCTAATCTCTCTCCCCACTGTCGCTAATCTCTCCCTCCACTCTCGCTAATCTCTCCCTCCACTGTCGCTAATCTCTCTCTCCACTCTCGCTAATCTCTCTCTCCTCACCATGGAGATTATCTCATCTCGCCCCTACTAGTCCCTTCACTCGCCTGACTCTTCGCTTCTTCTTCCCGACCGGTCTGCGGTGGCTGCCGATGCAGTCTGCGCCGCCCGGCCCGCACACCAGCGTCGCCTCCTCGCCGCGGGCCGCCGGTTGCGCTTCGAATTCGACGCACTCGTTGTCGCCCAGGCTGCGGAAGCCCTGCATCTGGATGGCGGACTGCGGCGGGGGTGGGGAAAGAGGCACTCTACACCCTCTTTGTAATATAATCGATGTAGCAATCGATAAATTTTCACTGCTGCACCCTCCGATCCTGCAGAGACCGCCACACCCTCCGATCCTGCAGAGACCGCCAACACCTCCAATCCTGCAGAGACCGCCAACACCCTCCAATCCTATAATTAGAGACCGCCAACACCCTCCAATCCTATAATTAGAGACCGCCAACACCCTCCAATCCTATAATTAGAGACCGCCAACACCCTCCAATCCTATAATTAGAGACCGCCAACACCCTCCAATCCTATAATTAGAGACCGCCAACACCCTCCAATCCTATAATTAGAGACCGCCAACACCCTCCAATCCTATAATTAGAGACCGCCAACACCCTCCAATCCTATAATTAGAGACCGCCAACACCCTCCAATCCTATAATTAGAGACCGCCAACACCCTCCAATCCTATAATTAGAGACCGCCAACACCCTCCAATCCTATAATTAGAGACCGCCAACACCCTCCAATCCTATAATTAGAGACCGCCAACACCCTCCAATCCTATAATTAGAGACCGCCAACACCCTCCAATCCTATAATTAGAGACCGCCAACACCCTCCAATCCTATAATTAGAGACCGCCAACACCCTCCAATCCTATAATTAGAGACCGCCAACACCCTCCAATCCTATAATTAGAGACCGCCAACACCCTCCAATCCTATAATTAGAGACCGCCAACACCCTCCAATCCTATAATTAGAGACCGCCAACACCCTCCAATCCTATAATTAGAGACCGCCAACACCCTCCAATCCTATAATTAGAGACCGCCAACACCCTCCAATCCTATAATTAGAGACCGCCAACACCCTCCAATCCTATAATTAGAGACCGCCTGTTCATCTCAGCAGCTTTTCACACCTGGTGAACGAAGACATCTGCACCGCCGTCGTCAGGAGTCAGGAAGCCGAAGCCCTTGGCCACGTTGAACCATTTCACCCGGCCGGTCCTGCGCTGGCCCGCGCCGGCCCCACCGCCACCTCCGACGGCGCCTTCTTCAGCCGGAGCTGCTTGAGCAGCGGCTGCTGCCTGGCGGGCCGCTGAATCTGTCAAAATTGATGCAGAGCACGAATTAAATAGATACGGTTTGCTCATGTTGTCCAGTAAAGAGTTGCAGAGGCCAAAATATAGAGTTGATAGAGTTGAGAATATTTATCATAGGTTCATGTTCTCGAGATAAGAGAATGGGAAAGAAGGTGAGAAAGCGAGTGGAATGCAGAGTGGGACAGAGGTTTAAGACAAAAAGGGAGTTAGAAGGTCAGGCGAAGGAACTTATTAACAAAACCTATGTTGCAGCGCGCCAGCCTAGAATTCCTCAGAAGAAGTCAGAAGAAGAATCAGTCCAGGAGATCACAGGGTGTTCAACTCTCGCCGCATCCAGGCTACGGCTCCACCCCTTATAGGTGTAACTTTTTTCCTTAAATTGTGTTAACATTTAATAAATTTGTACCAGTCAGCGTAGCCGTCTGCTCAACCGCAACCGCAGCAGAACTGGCTCATGACTCCCTAGAAAGATTTGGAAGAGTTGTTGCTGATTTCAAAGGACTTGGAAGAGTTGTTGATGATTTCAAAGGACTTGGAAGAGTTGTGGATGATTTCAAAGGACTTGGAAGAGTTGTGGATGATTTCAAAGGACTTGGAAGAGTTGTGGATGATTTCGAAGGACTTGGAAGAGTTGTTGATGATTCTGAAAGACTTTTCTTATTAGAGGCAGGGAGGTTGTGTGCACCCTGGCGCACTTTAAGCGACATCAACACACAACCGGCGAGAGGCATTACTGCCCATTCCGCCGACTCCTCTGAGCAGGCACACAAGCGCGCGGATACGTACGCAGGCACACACTCACACAGGAGTGTACAGCGGCCCTAACTTTATTTTATCGTCAGGCATGTACACTTCACTGCGCCTTGGGGGGTTGGCTCTCAAGGCCGTTAATTGCACGAGCAGAGCCAAGCCGAGATTCCAATTGAGCCCCAAATTAATGTGACTGCACTTGGAATCGAGCCTGGGTCGCTGGCATACCAGAGCCTGCGCTAGACCGCTGGGCTACGGCCCCCCTTCTGAAAGACTTAGAAGATTTGTTGATGATTCTGAAAGACTTGGAAGAGTTGTTGATGATTCTGAAAGACTTGGAAGAGTTGTTGATGATTTTGAAGGACTTGGAAGAGTTGTTGATGATTCTGAAAGACTTAGAAGAGTTGTTGATGATTCTGAAAGACTTGGAAGAGTTGTTGATGATTTTGAAGGACTTGGAAGAGTTGTTGATGATTCTGAAAGACTTAGAAGAGTTGTTGATGATTCTGAAAGACTTGGAAGAGTTGTTGATGATTTTGAAGGACTTGGAAGAGTTGTTGATGATTCTGAAAGACTTAGAAGAGTTGTTGATGATTCTGAAAGACTTGGAAGAGTTTTTGATGATTCTGAAAGACTTGGAAGAGTTGTTGATGATTTTGAAGGACTTGGAAGAGTTGTTGATGATTCTGAAAGACTTGGAAGAGTTGTTGATGATTCTGAAAGACTTGGAAGAGTTGTTGATGATTCTGAAAGACTTGGAAGAGTTGTTGATGATTCTGAAAGACTTGGAAGAGTTGTTGATGATTTTGAAGGACTTGGAAGAGTTGTTGATGATTTTGAAGGACTTGGAAGAGTTGTTGATGATTTTCGAAGGACTTGGAAGAGTTGTTGATGATTTTGAAGGACTTGGAAGAGTTGTTGATGATTTTCGAAGGACTTGGAAGAGTTGTTGATGATTTTCGAAGGACTTGGAAGAGTTGTTGATGATTTTGAAGGACTTGGAAGAGTTGTTGATGATTTTCGAAGGACTTGGAAGAGTTGTTGATGATTTTCGAAGGACTTGGAAGAGTTGTTGATGATTTTGAAGGACTTGGAAGAGTTGTTGATGATTTTCGAAGGACTTGGAAGAGTTGTTGATGATTTTCGAAGGACTTGGAAAGGTTTTTGATGATTTCGTCGGTACACTTGGAAGATTTTAAAATTATTTTTAAAGGATCTAGAAACTTTGTTAGTGATTTCTGATGGACCTAACCTTGGTTGTTGTCTAAAAAAAGAGGATGCGACCCCTGAATGAACTTTCGATTGGTTTCGGCTAATGTTTTTGAACTAAGGACTTAAAATAACCAGCAAGTTGACGCAGGGTGAACCAGAGATTTCTGGTCCAGAGCAGCCGCGCCGGCGGTTGGGAATGTCCGCTGAAAAATAGTGCAACCCTGGACCTAGCCGCCTCCTTCCCCTCTTGCACCGTGAGGATAGATTGGGACAGCTAGAAGTGGGGTAGAGTGGGAGGGCTGCTCTCTCTCCAGTTCAGTCGGCCCAGCCAACCCCTCCGTCTCTCCTCTCTGCCGCGCTGCTGTTCGCCTTGACCTGAATTGACCCGGCTTGGGGCGGATTCTAAAGCGCATCCAGGGCAGGTGCCTGGATTAGAGAAGGGGGGCGGGAGAGCTGAGGCGAGCTGGCCTGGATGGGGGGTGGTGGACTATTTAGACAGCTTTTATCGCATTTTCTCTCCCTAACGCCCTTTTCTCAGATTTTTATATCCCATTGTCTGTTATTCTCACCTCGCCTTTGAGGCCGATCGAAACCAAATTGTACTAATAAGCGGTGCAAGGGATTTCAAGAGATTGAGAGAGATGAGAGGAGAGATGCGATAAGATAAGGTATGAGAGAAGAGATGAGGGAGAAGATTAGAGGAGAGAGGAGAGAAATGAGCATTGAGAGGATCGAGAGAAGATACGATAAGAGAGCTGAGAAGAGACCTTGACCGGGCTTCACAGACCCGAGGGCCGAATAGAGAGGCTTCGCGGGCCAAAGTTTTCCAACCCCTCATCTATATGTTTGACTCTTTACTGAAAAGGGTTCTTCTCGTCAGAAGATAAAATTATCTTCAGTACTCATTTTTAACCTCTAGAAACTAAACAAAGGACCGATTACTTGCTTCTGTCATCTGAATTTCCTATTCCTATAAGAATATAGACAGGTTACGCCATAGACAGCACGCCATAGACAGCACGCCATAGACAGCACGCCATAGACAGCACGCCATAGACAGCACGCCATAGACAGCACGCCATAGACAGCAATCCCACTGAGAGACCAGCAAGCCTCAAACCTGCTGCAATTATATGGCCACTGAGTTTTGTCAAAGACTCAGAGCCAAGAAAGCGACACTGCCCGGATATGGTGAACCTTTGACTATGGTCTACATACCATTGATTGAATGCCATGTACTTTGCAAATCTGGCAAGGATCAAGCCATGAACGGTAGAGAGCATTGAGATACGTGAATGCTCAAGGAATGCTCAGGTCTGGGCTGACGTATCACTGATTCATATTAGGCTTATAAAGTTGAAACTAAAGCTGATCGTATTTTTCAAAATTTCTGAGTAAATATTTCAAATTGATAAGTTTATCCATTAAAAAATTCTGACAACATTCTCGTTACTCGTACTTTTGAAGCTCGTCATTTTGGTTCAGGCCATAGACAGCAGATCAATAATGAATGGTTTCCAATAGAAGTATGCTCATCTGCCTTAAATTTGGGGGTGCAACTTTGCTTGCACCAATTGACCACGGAAGATTCCCTAGTTGTCTATAGTAAAAGCTGCAGTGCGTGGCAGTCTCTAGTGACAGAATGGCGCCTCTCATACTAGAATGGCGCATCTCATACTGGAATGGTGCATCTCATACTAGAATGGCGCATCTCATGCTAGAATGACGCATCTCATGCTAGAATGGCGCATCTCATACTAGAATGGCGCATCTCATACTAGAATGGCGCATCTCATACTAGAATGGCGCATCTCACATTACAATGAAGCCTCTCACACTAGAATGGCGCATCTCATACTACAATGAAGCCTCTCACACTAGAATGGCGCATCTCACACTACAATGACGCATCTCATACTACAATGACGCCTCTCACACTAGAATGGCGCATCTCATACTAGAATGGCGCATCTCATACTAGAATGACGCCTCTCACACTAGAATGGCGCATCTCACACTACAATGACGTATCTCATCTTAGAATGACGCCTCTCACACTAGAATGGCGCATCTCATACTAGAATGGCGCATCTCATACTAGAATGACGCCTCTCACACTAGAATGGCGCATCTCACACTACAATGACGTATCTCATATTAGAATGACGCCTCTCATACTAGAATGGCGCATCTAATACTAGAATGGCGCATCTAATACTAGAATGGCGCATCTCATACTAGAATGACGCCTCTCATACTAGAATGACGCCTTTCGTACTAGAATGACGCATCTCATACTAGAATGACGCCTTTCGTACTAGAATGACGCCTCTCATACTAGAATGACGCCTCTCATACTAGAATGACGCCTCTCATACTAGAATGGCGCATCTCACACTAGAATGAAGCCTCTCACACTAGAATGGCGCATCTCACACTAGAATGAAGCCTCTCACACTAGAATGGCGCATCTCATACTACAATGAAGCCTCTCACACTAGAATGGCGCATCTCACACTACAATGACGCATCTCATACTAGAATGACGCCTCTCACACTAAAATGGCGCATCTCATACCAGAAGGGCGCCTCTTATACTAGAATGACGCCTCTCATACTAGAATGGCGCATCTCACACTAGAATGAAGCCTCTCATACTAGAATGGCGCATCTCATACTAGAATGACGCCTCTCACACTAGAATGGCGCATCTCATACTAGAATGGCGCATCTCATACTAGAATGACGCCTCTCACACTAGAATGGCGCATCTCACACTACAATGACGTATCTCATATTAGAATGACGCCTCTCATACTAGAATGACGCCTCTCACACTAGAATGACGCCTCTCATACTAGAATGACGCCTCTCATACTAGAATGACGCCTCTCATACTAGAATGGCGCATCTCACACTAGAATGAAGCCTCTCACACTAGAATGGCGCATCTCACACTAGAATGAAGCCTCTCACACTAGAATGGCGCATCTCACACTAGAATGAAGCCTCTCACACTAGAATGGCGCATCTCACACTAGAATGAAGCCTCTCACACTAGAATGGCGCATCTCATACTACAATGAAGCCTCTCACACTAGAATGGCGCATCTCATACTACAATGAAGCCTCTCACACTAGAATGGCGCATCTCATACTACAATGAAGCCTCTCACACTAGAATGGCGCATCTCACACTAGAATGAAGCCTCTCACACTAGAATGGCGCATCTCATACTAGAATGACGCCTCTCATACTAGAATGGCGCATCTCATGCTAGAATGGCGCAATTTTAATACCTCCGTTTACACTTTTTAAGTCATTTCTAGAGACTTAAAACGTAATATTTTTATTTCAAATGACATCAGGTCTGCTGAAACAGCTGCAGTTTCAATTAACAAACGCATCAGTGAGAACAGTGTTCAATTATATTGACAGCATGTCTCCCAGAAACCTGTAATTTGCTACGGCTGCGCAGGAAACTGCTTGCGTCAGTTGAACTGCGTCAACAAGACACAGAAGTTCAGCAACCCCCCCTCAGGGCCTATCCGTCAGACCTGGGAGCGTGACAGAAAGCCAAATAATGTCCCCTTATATTCTCCTTAGTGCACTTTGTCTGCTCCAAGAGATGACGCACTCGCCAGTGAGCCTAAACCACACAGCGTCCCTTCCCTCTCCCTGTCTCTAGTTTGCATCTCGGGCCTCTCCAGATTGAAAGAAGAAGACAAGAAGCAAGACCCGGCGGGCGCATTGAGAAAGTGAGCGGCATGGGGGTACGAACCTGGAGAGAGAGAGAGAGAGAGAGTTATAGGGAACTTTTTCCCATCTCCTTCTCTATCCCAGCACTCCAGGTTTTCGGCTTCAACCCCTCCTCCTCCTCCTCAGCGTCCTTCCCTGCCAGCCCCGGGGATTTTTTTCCCAACGAAAAGCCGCAGTTTGCACTTTTACACTCGAAATCAATCAAGCCGAACTTCTAGTCCGCCTGCCCCCGTCTGCGCTACCCCCCCCTTCACGCGCCCCTTGATGCTGGCCTCTCCTCCAACGGTGCATGCAGGCGAGCAGGCAAGTGCATGTACGGCTGGAGGGCGGCTCTGCCCAGTGGGGTTGCACTTTCGCAAAGCCCTACTAGAGTTCCCAATGCACTTTAATGCGACTGGTTTTCTGGGTGTAAGAGAGATTCGTGTTTGATGATGGCATATGATTGTGAGGTTATGTTCCACTGACAAATTTTAGCCCTAATTAAAGTCCCACCCTGCCTCCAGTTCCAGCACCCTGCCTCCAACTCCATCACCCTGACTCCAATTCCATCACCCTGACTCCAACTCTATCACCCTGACTCCAACTCCATCACCCTGACTCCAACTCTATCACCCTGACTCCAGTTCCAGCACCCTGCCTCCAATTCCATCACCCTGACTCCAACTCTATCACTCTGACTCCAACTCCAGCACCCTGACTCCAACTCTATCACTCTGACTCCAACTCCAGCACCCTGACTCCAACTCTATCACTCTGACTCCAACTCCAGCACCCTGACTCCAGTTCCAGCACCCTGCCTCCAATTCCATCACCCTGACTCCAACTCCAGCACCCTGACTCCAGTTCCATCACCCTGACTCCAACTCTATCACCCTGACTCCAGTTCCAGCACCCTGCCTCCAATTCCATCACCCTGACTCCAACTCTATCACCCTGACTCCAGTTCCAGCACCCTGCCTCCAATTCCATCACCCTGACTCCAACTCTATCACCCTGACTCCAACTCCATCACCCTGACTCCAACTCTATCACCCTGACTCCAGTTCCAGCACCCTGCCTCCAATTCCATCACCCTGACTCCAACTCTATCACCCTGACTCCAACTCCATCACCCTGACTCCAACTCTATCACCCTGACTCCAGTTCCAGCACCCTGCCTCCAATTCCATCACCCTGACTCCAACTCTATCACTCTGACTCCAACTCCAGCACCCTGACTCCAACTCCATCACCCTGACTCCAATTCCACTACCCTGACTCCAACTCCAGCACCCTGACTCCAACTCCATCACCCTGACTCCAACTCCATCACCCTGACTCCAACTCCATCACCCTGACTCCAATTCCATCACCCTGACTCCAATTCCAGCACCCTGACTCCAACTCCAGCACCCTGACTCCAACTTCAGCACCCTGACTTCAACTCCAGCACCCTGACTCCAATTCCACTACCATGACTCCAACTCCAGCAAACTTGTCCCTATTCCAGTGAATCTCATACTAGCCTCTATTACAATTCTATTACAGTAGAATGACGCCTCGCATACTAGAATAGCGCCTCTCATACTAGAAAGGTGCATCTCATACTAGCCTCTATTACAATTCTATTACAGTAGAATGACGCCTCGCATACTAGAATAGCGCCTCTCATACTAGAAAGGTGCATCTCATACTAGAATGGCGCATCCTAAACTACATAATGGCCCATCTCATTCTAAAATGGTGCCTCTGATACTAGGGTGGTGTATCTCATACTAGATTGGCGTCTCTAATACTAAAATGACGCATCTTACGCTAGGAATAGCGCCTCTCCTACTAGAATAGCGCATCTCATACTAGGATGGCGCCTCTGATACAAGACTGGTGTATCTCATACTAAATTGGCGCCTCTAATACTGGGATGGCGCATTTTATGCTAGGAATGGCGCCTCTCATACTAGAATGGCGCCTCTCATACTATAATGGCGCCTCTAATACTAGAATGGCGCATCTCATACTAGAATGGCGCATCTCATACTAGAAGGGTGCATCTCATACTAGAATGGCGCATCTCATACTAGAATGGTGCATCTCATACTAGAATGGCGCATCTCATACTAGAATGGTGCATCTCATACTAGAATGGCGCATCTCATACTAGAATGGTGCATCTCATACTAGAATGGCGCCTCTCATACTATAATGGCACCTCTAATACTAGAATGGCGCCTCTCATACTAGAATGGCGCCTCTAATACTAGAATGGCGCATCTCATACTAGAATGGCGCATCTCATACTAGAATGGCGCATCTCATACTAGAATGGCGCATCTCATACTAGAATGGCGCCTCTCATACTATAATGGCGCGTCTAATACTAGAATGGCGCATCTCATACTAGAATGGCGCATCACATACTAGAATAGCGCATCTCACACTAGAATGGCGCATCTCATACTAGAATGGTGCATCTCATACTAAAATGGTGCATCTCATACTAGAATGGCGCCTCTAATACTGGAATGGGCATTTTATGCTAGGAATGGCGCCTCTCATACTAGAATGGCGCATCTCATACTAATGACGTCTTTCTTATTCGAATAACCTCGTATTCTAATAGGCACTCTTCCAACCAACACAGGGTGCCCCTCCTGTCTACAATCGCACTAAAAGAACAATGTGTAAGAAAAAGCAGTCAAACTCACCAGAGCTCATAGCTGCCAATTGGAATCAACACAAACCAGACAGACCAGACTGCTTCGTGCTAGACTAGCGATGGCCGAATGAAGTTGCGCAACTTAAAAAGAAGGCGAGAAAAAGTTGAAGTGAAAAACTGAACGCTCGGACAATCGTAGTGGAATGTGCTAGAGCCCCTCTCTCGCTTTTGCTGTGCCTGCCCCTAACCTACCTCTCGTTGCGTAACCAACAAGAAGCTGTAATATCTTGTCTGCGCACAACTCGGGCTGTGTCTGGGCTGGTCCTGTGAATTGCTAGTTGGCTATGCTATGGTGCCTTAGCCTTTATATTCGGCATGTCAGAGGAAGGGAGATAGAGAGAGCGCGGCGAGGGTTGAGGGCGCCAGTCCAACTCTCCATTGGTCCAAGCCAATAGGGCTTGCTGGGGTAGCTCTGCAACACCCTTCCCCACCAAACTGTGCGTGTTCCCGATTCCATGCTCCTTTAACAAAGCCTGGGGATCCAAGCCCCCGCACTTTGCCCTTGTCCCCCCCCCCACACACCAATGGGCCTTCCTATCGCCCTCCTAGGCTCCTATATTTGCCCCTCGTATCGGGAACTGACAGCCCTTCATCCCTCTATCAATCTATCAACCTGGGGCTACTAAGTACAGCATGCACTTGCATGGCACGATCTGCACAGGCTGTCAGTCGGCGGACTCGGAACGATTGTTCAAAACGTGCTCATCTGTTCAGCCTTAGCAGCTGCTGCTGCTCCAGGTATTAAACTCGATTGAGTTACTTGACTTGACTTAGCTGCAGGGGGTTCCGTGCGTCCGGAAACAGCGAGGAGGCGTTGCCCCCTATTTCACTAACTCCTGGCGACCACGGGCAGCTAGTGCTGCGGTGTCGCGCAGGAAGTTCCGGTGGCGCCGGTGTCCGCAGCGCGGTCCCCCTCCGGAGAGTCCAGGAGGTGGATTGTCGCTCGCCCGGTAGCCCTTAGGTAGCGGACGAGCTGGCAGAGATCCTCGGGCCTTTCTTTGTCCAGGGCTCCTGGAGTAGGATAATGCCCGGTTTCGCAAAGTTTGCCACCCGCATCAGGTTGGCCGAGGCCGCGATGCAGTGGTGTAGGTTTAGCTGCAGGATTTCCACTCCCGGGATTCCACGAGTGGTCCGCGCAGCTTCCTGCCGGCTCAAGGCGAGTTGTACAGGAGAGCGGCCTCTTCTGCCTCACCGATAGCTCCAGGCTCCAGTTCCATGGGTTCCTCCCGGGTGGTCTCCATGGTCAAGGGCGGGGCCGCCACCTGGGCGGCATTCTCGCTCTCGACCCGGTTTTCCGGGGGGGGGGGCAGCAGTAGTGACAACTAGTAGTTGCTGCCAGACCAGTCAGACCAGAGCGGATAGTGTTCCGGGCGGGTTTCCGGCCCTTTCCACGTCCGTCTGTTGCTGCAGCTTTCGCGGGTTCCCTCTGACAGGGTCCACGTCGCCCGCTTACGTTTCTCCGGGGGGCGGTGGGCGGGTAGCGTCAGACTCAAAGCTAAAGAGCTGAATCTGCATCAGCCCGACAGAGATGAGGGACATGTCCTGATAGCGGAGCATCCAGCTATCCGACAGTCCAAGAATAGCCGTGAAACCATCTCCGCCCGGCTTGGAGATGGTCTCGTGAACTACGACGCCATTAGCCGGCAGCTCCGGGTTGGTAGCCACTTGCAGGCGACGCAGCTCGTCAGCCTTGGTGATGGAACTGCGAGCCGGAATCCAGGCACGGTGCCGGTGTGTCCGGGGTCGCTCGTTCTCCCTGTATATAAACGCTCCGTACCCCAGTCGAAGGTTTTCAGCATCTCGAGGAGCTGCTGTCCAGACTGGCTGTCGGCGGGCTGGATATGGAGGGCTTGGTCCTCGACTTTCGTCTTTTGGACTTGAATAGCGGTACAGCTCAAGGCCATCTTGACCAGGTGGGAGTCCAACCTGCGCCAGATAAGGTCGAGCTGTTCGGCCGTAAGAGGCCTCTTCTGGCCTTGGATAACCAGGGCCGGCTGCCTCTTGGCCATAGCCGCGTAGGTGCGCTTTGGCTTGGTGGTTTGGCCAGCACCCCCCGCTTTGGATCCCTCCGCGGCCGTGGGAGCTTCCACACGGGAAGAGGGCCCGTCACGGGAGGGGCCAGCCGCACCAGGAGCTTCGGCGGCACCTGACGCTTCTGACCGGCGCGCGGGGTCCGCCCCCTTGTCGGATGTCGGCTCCTCCGCGGGATTCGCAGAGTTACCGGCATCCTCCTCGGAGGTGTCCGGAGGGGCGGCTTTCGCGTTCCTCCGTTCCTCCGCTTTGCGCTGAAGAAAAGCTTTGTAGCGAGCAATGCTACGGGCCTTCTTTTTAGAGGTCTGAGGTCTGCTGTCCTGTTGTCCAGCCACTCCGGCATTGTCCTGAGCGGCGGCAGGGGCTGACTGAGAGGCACCGGGGGTTCCGGTGTTGCGAATGTCCGGCTGGGCCGCGGTACCAACCTCGGTTGGTGCTCCAGCAGCCTCGGACGTGTCGGAGGTAAATGAATACTCCATGAGTCGCTGAAAGGCGAATGGGGACCAGAGGTGAGAAGCTGCTGGGTCGTAACCCCAAACCCAACAGCCAGGCCAAGAGGTAGCGACCGGGGGGTGGCTTAAGCCCGTACCGGCCCGACCGCTAGCAACCGAGAAACTCCCCGGCTAAGAGCCTGGCTTGGAGAAACCAGAAGCCGAACCAAAGGACCATCAGCATGGTACTACACTGGGCCCTTGAGGGAAGCAGGAGGACTGCCTCCGGAGCCTGCGGACTGGCCGCATACCCTGTTAAGGTCAGAGGGTGGTACCTGTTCCTCAGAGCCGTGGCCAGAGGTACCTGATACGCACAGGTTCACTTCCGGGCGGAGCCCGTACCCAACTTGGCCAAAAGGCCACGGATGGGTTGCCGCCGCCGGAGCCTAGTCAGTCCAGCAGCCCTAGAGCTGCCTTGAACACATGCAGGGCGTGAACCCCTGGGTCGGCTTGCGAGTCAGCTTGGAGAGAGTTCTCCTGCCATTCCTGCACCAGAATAGAGGGGGTGCACGTGTGTAGGATCGCAGACCTTAGCTCGTAGGCCTGGTCTGTCTCATGCTACACAGGCGTGCTGAACCCACCATTGCATGCTCGATTGAGTTAACAACATGGATAAAATATTCGTCCAGGACTCTGGAGGACGCGCGACTTTTGCCTCGTTTCTGTAGCTACTTTGATCTCTTTTGAGTCGGGCTGTTTACATGGCTCTAATCTAAGATAATCTCTCCCGAGTCCCGTTATGCACCTGGGGCTTCTCTGATGTATTATAATATGGTGCTGAAATATCTCTAAATTTCCTAGAGGGACTAGTTAGGATTAGTTACTACATGTACGAGCGTATACTCGTATCTTTGGTTAAATCCACGGACTGTTCCATATAGTCTGTGCTGGTATAGACATTCCTTGTATGCATCTGACCTTTATGTTAGATACCCTTTTCACCTTATCATTAATATCCTTCTCACCCTCATCTCTAATTCCCCTCTCACCCCATCTGTAATCCCCATTTCACCCCATCTATAATCCCCATTTCACCCCCATCTCTAATTCCCCTCTCACCCCATCTCTAATCCCCTCTCACCTCTATCGTTAATTCCCCTCTCTCCCCATCTCTAATTCCCCTCTCACCCCATCTCTAATTCCCCTCTCACCCCCATCTCTAATCCCCTCTCACCCCCATCTCTAATTCCCCTCTCACCCCATCTCTAATCCCCTCTCACCTCTATCGTTAATTCCCCTCTCTCCCCATCTCTAATTCCCCTCTCACCCCATCTCTAATTCCCCTCTCACCCCCATCTCTAATCCCCTCTCACCCCCATCTCTAACTCCCCTCTCACCCCATCTCTAATACCCTCTCACCCCATCTCTAATACTCTCTCACCCCTATCTCTAATTTCCCTCTCACCCCATCTCTAATACTCTCTCACCCCTATCTCTAATTTCCCTCTCACCCCATCTCTAATACTCTCTCACCCCTATCTCTAATTCCCCTCTCACCCCCATCTCTAATCCCCTCTCACCCCCATCTCTAACTCCCCTCTCACCCCATCTCTAATACCCTCTCACCCCTATCTCTAATTTCCCTCTCACCCCATCTCTAATACTCTCTCACCCCTATCTCTAATTTCCCTCTCACCCCATCTCTAATACTCTCTCACCCCTATCTCTAATTTCCCTCTCACCCCATCTCTAATACTCTCTCACCCCTATCTCTAATTTCCCTCTCACCCCATCTCCAATACTCTCTCACCCCTATCTCTAATTTCCCTCTCACCCCATCTCCAATACTCTCTCACCCCATCTCTAATCCCCTCCCACCCCATCTCTAATACTCTCTCACCCAATCTCTAATCCCCTTTCACCCCATCTCTAATCCCCTCAGAACTCTATTTCTAATACATTTTCTACTCCTATACTTAATTAAGAATCCATCTCACATTTTTCATAGCTTATACATCTTTTTTATTTCCTCATATAATTTCACAAAGCCTTCGTATATATTGGCACTGCTTATCAAGGAAGAAACCCATTGATCCAGAACATCTCACTCTACATACTTGGATATCATTCACCAGTTTCCAAATGGAAATTTGTCACACCCTATCAGTGCGACAACCTGTTTATTGGTGGAGCATTAAGATTGCATTTCAAGGCCAGTTGCGTCAACGCAGCCATAGCCTTATTCTGTACACATGTGCTTGCATTCTGGAACTGCCGTACCATTTCCACACCAGCTATTCTATACAAACCAGATCCAATTACTTGTCTATAATTGAATAAACAGTCAAACTTAGCATTAACAGCTCTATGCATACATAAATTGTGTATGAGTAACCAAGTAAGTTTGATAACCTCTGTTGACATGACGCAGGCTTGCATGACATAATATAAGACAAGTTTAGCAATGCCAGGCTTACTTTGTAACTATTGCAACGCTTACCCTTAGCATTTTCTAATCTTGATTTCTGCAACAGTTCACTGTGAGAAAATTCAGTGTGCTTTCTTTGTGCCTACAGTTGCTTCTGCTTGCCTAAGATGCTGATTTGCCTATCCCCTCTCCCACTGTGTCTATCCCCTCTCCCACTGTGTCTATCCCCTCTCCCACTGTGTCTATCCCCTCTCCCACTGTGTCTATCCCCTCTCCCACTGTGTCTATCCCCTCTCCCACTGTGTCTATCCCCTCTCCCAGTGTGTCTATCCCCTCTCCCACTGTGTCTATCCCCCTCCCACTGTGTCTATCCCCTCTCCCACTGTGTCTATCCCCTCTCCCACTGTGTCTATCCCCTCTCCCACTGTGTCTATCCCCTCTCCCACTGTGTCTATCCCCTCTCCCACTGTGTCTATCCCCTCTCCCACTGTGTCTATCCCCTCTCCCACTGTGTCTATCCCCTCTCCCACTGTGCCTATCCCCTCTCCCACTGTGCCTATCCCCTCTCCCACTGTGTCTATCCCCTCTCCCACTGTGTCTATCCCCTCTCCCACTGTGTCTATCCCCTCTCCCACTGTGTCTATCCCCTCTCCCACTGTGTCTATCCCCTCTCCCACTGTGTCTATCCCCTCTCCCACTGTGTCTATCCCCTCTCCCACTGTGTCTATCCCCTCTCCCACTGTGTCTATCCCCTCTCCCACTGTGTCTATCCCCTCTCCCACTGTGCCTATCCCCTCTTCCACTGTGTCTATCCCCTCTCCCACTGTGTCTATCCCCTCTCCCACTGTGTCTATCCCCTCTCCCACTGTGTCTATCCCCTCTCCTACTGTGTCTATCCCCTCTCCCACTGTGTCTATCCCCTCTCCCACTGTGTCTATCCCCTCTCCCACTGTGTCTATCCCCTCTCCCACTGTGTCTATCCCCTCTCCCACTGTGTCTATCCCTCTCCCACTGTGTCTATCCCCTCTCCCACTGTGTCTATCCCCTCTCCCACTGTGTCTATCCCCTCTCCCACTGTGTCTATCCCTCTCCCACTGTGTCTATCCCCTCTCCCACTGTGTCTATCCCCTCTCCCACTGTGTCTATCCCCTCTCCCACTGTGTCTATCCCCTCTCCCACTGTGTCTATCCCTCTCCCACTGTGTCTATCCCCTCTCCCACTGTGCCTATCCCCTCTCCCACTGTGTCTATCCCCTCTCCCACTGTGTCTATCCTCTCTCCCACTGTGTCTATCCCCTCTCTCACTGTGTCTATCCCCTCTCCCACTGTGTCTATCCCCTCTCCCACTGTGTCTATCCCCTCTCCCACTGTGTCTATCCCCTCTCCCACTGTGTCTATCCCCTCTCCCACTGTGTCTATCCCCTCTCCCACTGTGTCTATCCCCTCTCCCACTGTGTCTATCCCCTCTCCCACTGTGTCTATCCCCTCTCCCACTGTGTCTATCCCCTCTCCCACTGTGTCTATCCCCTCTCCCACTGTGTCTATCCCCTCTCCCACTGTGTCTATCCCCTCTCCCACTGTGTCTATCCCCTCTCCTACTGTGTCTATCCCCTCTCCCACTGTGTCTATCCTCTCTCCCACTGTGTCTATCCCCTCTCCCACTGTGTCTATCCTCTCTCCCACTGTGTCTATCCCCTCTCTCACTGTGTCTATCCCCTCTCCCACTGTGTCTATCCCCTCTCCCACTGTGTCTATCCCCTCTCCCACTGTGTCTATCCCCTCTCCCACTGTGTCTATCCCCTCTCCCACTGTGTCTATCCCCTCTCCCACTGTGTCTATCCCCTCTCCCAGTGTGTCTATCCCCTCTCCCACTGTGTCTATCCCACCTTGTCTGCCGCATTTACAGCTACAGTGTATGTTTTCACCGAATAATTTTTTATCAAATTTTAACCACCAAATACGCTACTGATTTTGCATTAGCCAGTAGTATGGCTAGCATCGTCTTTTAGAGTTTAAATTGGTGTGTAAAAAACAATGAAGGATGTATGAAACATTTTACACCAAACGGAGGAATATCCTCTAAAAGTGTTTTACTTATACTTTCAAACAGTGCTTCGCTCAAACAGGAGGGTGTATCCAATGCATTGAGTTTTAAAATTGGCCCTCGCTGCCATTGCCGCCACAGCCGCCGCCGCCCCGACCTTGGCGTCGCTCTTGGCGCAGCTTAGTACTGCCGAACTTGGTTCGCGCGAACTCCTCGGCCGTGAAGTAGGACGAAGTAGATCCTGTTGCTGCACGCCACCGCGCCTGCGGCAGATTGTCGGCGGTGTCGGAGTCAGAGTTCAGCAGCGTCGCGTGATCTGTCGCGTAGAAGTTGTTCGTGTCTCTTAACTATCCTCTTGAAAAAAGATCAACAGGTTCCTGTTGTGCTACTTAAAAGTAGTGCACATTTAAAATCTGCCATATATCAAGCTGTAGTTGCGGGCATCTTGGCGGAACGCCTTCGGCGACATGGTCCCACAACCAGCGCTGACGCCAATTCTGCCCAATAGGATGTCACGCATATTTCATGAGATGTTGAGACCAGCCAAGCAGAATTTCCCTCACCGTTTTTGTCAATCCTGACGGCCACCCGGCCTGGCTGAATCCACAGCGCCAGATCCTGCGGCAGCTGGCGCGCCACCTCCATCGGCTGCAGCCCCGCCTGCTGAGCTGCCCGCATCAGCAGGGGGTCTCGGGGGCCCTCGATTTGCAGGCCGCTCATTTCCGACAGCGAAAACTGATGAGTCAGCATGTCCTGGCGAAGCTGCTCGCACAGATGCACCACTCGGCGGCGTGGCAGGCGGTGGTACAGCAGGGATGCAATGAAATCCACCGCTGCTGACACCTCTCTGTGCATCCTCGCTGTCTGCCTCTGGGCTGTCTGCCTCTCTCAGCTGGGCTGTCTGCCTCTCTCAGCTGGGCTGTCTGCCTATCTCAGCTGGGCTGTCTGCCTCTCTCAGCTGGGCTGTCTGCCTCTCTCAGCTGGGCTGTCTGCCTCTCTCAGCTGGGCTGTCTGCCTCTCTCAGCTGGGCTGTCTGCCTCTCTGCTGGGCTGTCTGCCTCTCTGCTGGGCTGTCTGCCTCTCTCAGCTGGGCTGTCTGCCTCTCTCAGCTGGGCTGTCTGCCTCTCTCAGCTGGGCTGTCTGCCTCTCTCAGCTAGGCTGTCTGCCTCTCTCAGCTGGGCTGTCTGCCTCTCTCAGCTAGGCTGTCTGCCTCTCTCAGCTGGGCTGTCTGCCTCTCTCAGCTGGGCTGTCTGCCTCTCTCAGCTGGGCTGTCTGCCTCTCTCAGCTGGGCTGTCTGCCTCTCTCAGCTGGGCTGTCTGCCTCTCTCAGCTGGGCTGTCTGCCTCTCTGCTGGGCTGTCTGCCTCTCTGCTGGGCTGTCTGCCTCTCTCAGCTGGGCTGTCTGCCTCTCTCAGCTGGGCTGTCTGCCTCTCTCAGCTGGGCTGTCTGCCTCTCTCAGCTAGGCTGTCTGCCTCTCTCAGCTGGGCTGTCTGCCTCTCTCAGCTAGGCTGTCTGCCTCTCTCAGCTGGGCTGTCTGCCTCTCTCAGCTGGGCTGTCTGCCTCTCTCAGCTGGGCTGTCTGCCTCTCTCAGCTGGGCTGTCTGCCTCTCTCAGCTGGGCTGTCTGCCTCTCTCAGCTGGGCTGTCTGCCTCTCTCAGCTGGGCTGTCTGCCTCTCTCAGCTGGGCTGTCTGCCTCTCTCAGCTGGGCTGTCTGCCTCTCTCAGCTGGGCTGTCTGCCTCTCTCAGCTGGGCTGTCTGCCTCTCTCAGCTGGGCTGTCTGCCTCTCTCAGCTGGGCTGTCTGCCTCTCTCAGCTGGGCTGTCTGCCTCTCTCAGCTGGGCTGTCTGCCTCTCTCAGCTGGGCTGTCTGCCTCTCTCAGCTGGGCTGTCTGCCTCTCTCAGCTAGGCTGTCTGCCTCTCTCAGCTGGGCTGTCTGCCTCTCTCAGCTGGGCTGTCTGCCTCTCAGCTGGGCTGTCTGCCTCTCAGCTGGGCTGTCTGCCTTTCTCAGCTGGGTTGTGTAGCTGTGTAGCAGGATATTTTCTCATTATTTATTTCCCCATCTCAGTTGCTCCCATCCTCTCCCTCCCCTCCCCCCACAGCCAGTTAGCTGAGGCATAGAAGCGGGACAAGTGCAGATCAGTCAGTCGCATCAACGCCCCAGTTGCTGGAGTCTGTGTTTACCCAGTGTCATACCGTACATCATTCACTGCCAAAAACACCTGTGCCACTTGTCAGTTTGGTGTAGCGAGGCCCTCAGATGCGAGTAGAAAGCTGTGGAATCAGGTCTGTTACATTTCGCGCGTTTGCTTTACTTCATTCTTATTCTTTGCTGCATGCTTATCAGCTGGATAGAATCGGGCCAATAAGGCAATATCTCCGCATTTGTGAGGCTTGTCAGCATTGCACATTGAAACACACAGGGGAAAATAACCGCAGAAGCCTTACGCTCGTATGGCTATGCCAGATCTCTGCAAGATCTCGGTGCAGAGGTTGGAGGTTACTCCTAGTCCCGAACTCATGGCTGCCAAATCCTTCAGTGCTTATTGATGAAGCCGGCAGATGGCAGCTCAGCTTCCCCCTCCTCTCTCTCTCTCTTATCTCCCAGAGCCTCTTCATCTGGAAAAGGGAAAAAAACAGTTGCAGCTTGCCTACATTCGGTGCAGGAGGTGCTGCTGATGACGCCACGCCGCCTTGGCTTTAGAAAAGTACTGTATTTTGAAAAAACAGAATGCATATCACTTTGCCACAAAATATGCATGCTTTCAGTTACTACATTTAAAGAAACTACATGTTTTTGTAAAAAATGTATTAGATATTACTTTAGCTCTTAAAACAGATTTATAATTGTAAAATTAGACAGCTCTTGAAATTCTGAGCTTCTACCCTCCTTGATGCAAACTTTCTCCGCTGACAACTTTCCGGCTGGCAACTTTCTCAGCTGGCAACTTTCTCAGCTGGCAACTTTCTCAGCTGGCAACTTTCTCAGCTGGCAACTTTCTCAGCTGGCAACTTTCTCAGCTGGCAACTTTCTCAGCTGGCAACTTTCTCAGCTGGCAACTTTCTCAGCTGGCAACTTTCTCAGCTGGCAACTTTCTCAGCTGGCAACTTTCTCAGCTGGCAACTTTCTCAGCTGGCAACTTTCTCAGCTGGCAACTTTCTCAGCTGGCAACTTTCTCAGCTGGCAACTTTCTCAGCTGGCAACTTTCTCAGCTGGCAACTTTCTCAGCTGGCAACTTTCTCAGCTGGCAACTTTCTCAGCTGGCAACTTTCTCAGCTGGCAACTTTCTCAGCTGGCAACTTTCTCAGCTGGCAACTTTCTCAGCTGGCAACTTTCTCAGCTGGCAACTTTCTCAGCTGGCAACTTTCTCAGCTGGCAACTTTCTCAGCTGGCAACTTTCTCAGCTGGCAACTTTCTCAGCTGGCAACTTTCTCAGCTGGCAACTTTTTCAGCTGGCAACTTTCTCAGCTGGCAACTTTCTCGGTATTTTCCGGCTGGCAACTTTCTCGGCTAGCAAAATTTGTGCTTTCGAGAATTTGAATTTTCCGTCAAACGCTACTTACAGTAGCTCAGAAGCAAATAGTTATTAATATAAACCGCTCGCAATCGCACGCTTAACTCTTAGATTACATGCAGATTTGAGAACGGCAGCAAAGGAAAATGCCCAAGCTTTCCGTTCCATGCAAAACCCAGTTAGGCCTCTCAACTTCCATGCTCCGTCAGAGCTGCCGCCTCGAGGATAATTGGATCGGATTATCGGGCTGAAGAACGAAAAAAATGGAAATCTCCAATTACCCAGAGCTGGGTTGGAGGGCTGGGATACATAAACAGCAGTCTCGGACAGATATCAGCCCAGGCGTGAGGCAAAATATTTTATAGACGCTGACAGCATTTGACAAGGGACCCTGGGCGACTGTTGACTCACCCTGTAATTTTCTGCTGCTATTTAATACTGCTTGCTAGAAGCCGAGGCTCAGACCTCCGATTCTGTCTTCTGATCTGCTTTCGCTTGCAATGGATCGCGAAGAGTTTCGCCGTCAGGGCAAGGCGATGGTGGACTTCATCGCCGACTATTTTGCCAGCTTCCGCCAGCGCCAGGTGGTCCCGGACGTCCGGCCGGGCTATCTGCGACCGCTGATCCCAGCAGAGCCGCCACAGGCTGGGGAACTGTTTGAGAACGTCATGGCCGACTTGGAGCGGGTGGTGCTGTCCGGGGTGAGACTGGAGTGTCTGCTCTCACCTAGCTGGTGTGTCGGGGGTGAGACTGGGGTGTCTGCTCTCAGCTAGCTGATGTGTCCGGGGTGAGACTGGAGTGTCTGCTCTCACCTAGCTGGTGTGTCCGGGGTGAGACTGGAGTGTCTGCTCTCAGCTAGCTGGTGTGTCCGGGGTGAGACTGGGTATCTGTTCCCAGCTAGCTGGTGTGTCCGGGGTGAGACTGGGGTATCTGTTCTCAGCTAGCTGATGTGTCCGGGGTGAGACTGGAGTGTCTGCTCTCACCTAGCTGGTGTGTCCGGGGTGAGACTGGAGTGTCTGCTCTCAGCTAGCTGGTGTGTCCGGGGTGAGACTGGGTATCTGTTCCCAGCTAGCTGGTGTGTCCGGGGTGAGACTGGGGTATCTGTTCTCAGCTAGCTCTTGTCAACTGAGCGTCAATCAACCCGTGCTCACCCCACGCCCAGGTGACAAACTGGCACCATCCGCAGTTCCACGCCTACTACCCGACGGCCAACACTTTTCCGTCAATTCTGGCCGACATGCTGAGTGACGCCATTGGCTGCATTGGCTTCTCCTGGGTGCGTTTGTGCAGCTGTTTTCATGGAAAATAGCCTTGCTTGACTGTATTTTTCTACTATAAGTAGGCTTGTTAGTGAAGATAGACGAAAACAGAACGAATTTTAAGAAAAATGCATCATCACTGAGGTAGCCAGCGCAGTTTGGTCCCAAGGGGGTTTGTATGTAGCCTTGGACTCACGACCTGAAGGTCGGGGGTTCGATTCCGGATCCCTCTGGAAAAATCTGTGTCCTTGAGCAAGACACTTAACTCTGCATTGCTTCAGTTCACCCAGCTGTAAAATGGGTGCCAGCATTAGCTGGGTTAATTGAGGGTGTATGGCGACCCCCAGTCCAGTGAGCTGTCGGTTGCACATCTACCTATTAGGGCAGGTGTAATCATGTACATGTAATCTGGATCATGGTGTTATCATGTATCATGTATAAGGCTAAGCTAAGCTGGTTCAAAGAAGAGACAAAGCCTTAATGATCCAGAAAGTCCTATTTAGGAAATTAAAAAATGTGTTAAATTAGAATGAAGTGAACCGAATGTACAACCTGCACTCAGATCGCCAGTCCAGCTTGCACGGAACTTGAGACTGTCATGATGGACTGGCTGGCCAAGGCTCTGGGCCTGCCCGATCACTTCCTGTTCCCAGCTGGCGGCGGCAGCGGCGGAAGCGGGGGCGGCGGCGTGATCCAGGGCTCGGCAAGCGAGGCCACCTTGGTGATCTTCCTGTCAGCCAGGAACCTGGCCATCCAGCGCTTGCAGGCGCAGCGACCGGAGGCGCAGCAGCAGCCGAGTCTGGCGCTCTCGCGGTTGGTGGCCTACGCCTCCGATCAGGTGAGTGGCTGGTGATTTTGCGTCCGGTCATGAGGGATTCACTTCCGGTCATTAGGGAATCGCTTCTGGTCATAAGGGATTCGCTTCCGGTCATGAGGGATTCGCTTCCGGTCATTAGGGATTCGCTTCTGGTCATGAGGGATTCGTGTCCGATCAGGTGGGATTCGCTTCCGGTCATGAGGGATTCACTTCCGGTCATGAGGGATTCGCTTCCAGTCATGAGGGATTCGCTTCCGGTCATGAGGGATTCGCTTCCGGTCATGAAGGATTCGCTTTCGGTCATCAGGGATTCACTTCCGGTCATGAAGGATTCGCTTCCGGTCATCAGGGATTCGCTTCCGATCAAATTCTGACAAATTCTGAAAAATTCTGACAAACATGTTCGCCCTATCAATGCAGGTGGTTCTTCAAAAGATTAGTGGAAAAAATCACTCGAAATTGCCTGTCGAAGTGCCTTCAAATTTTCTTAAAAATTTTTTGACCTTCCGCTCGAATTCTTAATTGTGATTTGCGTCCTTTTTTCAACATCTGCTTTCAAAAAAACATTATTTTTTCAAAATCTGCTTTCTCAGAGCCACTCTTCGGTGGAGCGGGCCGCAATGCTGGCTTTTGTGCAGTTGCGCAAGCTGCCTACAGATGGCAAGCGCTCGCTGAGGGGCGACACCTTGGCCCGAGCTGTGGCTGAAGACCGGGCCAGAGGACTCGAGCCTATTTTGGTTGGTGCAGCCATGGATTTTGGATTTTGGAGAGGTGCAGGGAGTGAATGAGGTGGTTGCAGTGGTGAGGGGTTCGGAGGGGCAGGGAGTGAGGTGGCTGTAGTGGTGAGGGGTTCGGAGAGGCAGGGAGTGAGGTGGCTGCGGTGGTGAGGGGTTCGGAGGGGCAGGGAGTGAGGTGGCTGTAGTGGTGAGGCGTTCGGAGGGGCAGGGAGTGAGGTGGCTGTAGTGGTGAGGGGTTCAGAGGGGCAGGGAGTGAGGTGGCTGCAGTGGTGAGGGGTTCGGAGGGGCAGGGAGTGAGGTGGCTGTAGTGGTGAGGGGTTCAGAGGGGCAGGGAGTGAGGTGGCTGCAGTGGTGAGGGGTTCGGAGGGGCAGGGAGTGAGGTGGCTGTAGTGGTGAGGGGTTCAGAGGGGCAGGGAGTGAGGTGGCTGCAGTGGTGAGGGGTTCGGAGGGGCAGGGAGTGAGGTGGCTGCAGTGGTGGGGGGTTCGGAGGGGCAGGGAGTGAGGTGGCTGTAGTGGTGAGGGGTTCAGAGGGTCAGGGAGTGAGGTGGCTGCAGTGGTGAGGGGTTCGGAGGGGCAGGGAGTGAGGTGGCTGCAGTGGTGAGGGGTTCAGAGGGGCAGTAAAACTATTTTGTTGGCTTAACCGCAATTCGTAATCAAAGAGTGAGAATCCTAAGTCAATGCAATAACACACAACAATCCAGCTGATTACTACGCTAGGCACAACGAACTCGTGCGCCTTCGACAACTTGGCTGAACTGGGAGAAGTCTGTAAGCCACCGAGTAGTTTCAGCAAACTCTGATGGAGTTAAATTACACAAACGAAACAATGTCTTACTTGATGCATAAAATTTTTCGCCGCAGGCCAGAGCGAAGGTCTCTGGTGTCACGTGGACGCAGCCTACGCCGGCGCATCTCTGATCTGCCCCGAGTACCGACACATCGCCAACGGAATCGAGGTATGGATGGACGCTACTAACAGTAGTTAAGACGTATCAAATTGAAGGGAAAAATTTGCTGTTGAGTCTTGAGTACGTTACCGACCTGTGGCAGAGCAGCTCAGAGGTAAACGCGTCCGACTGTGGCACCATCCTTGGTTCGATTTCCCCAAGGCACAGACTGTACATGCCTGACGAATAGGAAGTCAGGGCCGCTGTACACCCTATGTGAGCGTGTGTCTGCGACAAACTTTTCAGCGTGCTGAAATGTCGAAGGTCTCGATTATGACGAACGAAAAACCAAAGACCGCAGACTCCTGAGTGCTTGACTATTCCAGAGCTCGAAGCTCAATAGGCATTTCCAGAGCTCGAAAATGCATCTAGCCTTGATTTCACATTCAGCTCAATTAGCTTAAAAGTCCACGCACAGTTTTCATCCCAAACAGCTGGCGGACTCGTTCAACTTCAACCCGGGCAAGTGGCTGCAAATCACCTTCGACTGCTCGGCTCTGTGGCTGAAGGACTCGTCTAAAGTAGTCAACACGTTCAACGTTGATCCGCTGTACTTGCAGCACGAGTTCAGCGGCCTGGTGCCCGACTATCGGGTGAGCTTTATTAAAAGTACATTGGGTGTACTTCTGTTGGTTGTACGTACATTTACGATGTATTTTGGTTTATTCGTAGGATTTATATTGTATATTGGTTCCACGTAGGATTTACATTGGTTGCACGTAGGATGTACATTCGGTTGCACGTAGGATGTACATTGGTTGCACGTATGATGTACATTGGTTGCACGTAGGATGTACATTCGGTTGCACGTAGGATGTACATTGGTTGCACGTAGGATGTACATTGGTTGCACGTAGGATGTACATTGGTTGCACGTAGGATGTACATTGGTTGCACGTAGGATGTACATTGGTTGCACGTAGGATGTACATTGGTTGCACTCACTCGTAAGACAAAGATTGCATTGTACAACTGCAGCACTGGCAGATTCCGTTGGGTCGGCGTTTTCGCTCGCTGAAGATCTGGTTCGTTCTTCGCTCCTACGGCATCGAGGGACTGCAGAGCTACATTCGGAAGGTGCGTCTCCCGACGTTGTCCAGCGTAAAATCCTAACAATTAATCAGGAGTCTGAGGCATGAATACTCATATTGTCTCCTTTTCAGCATATCCGTCTGGCCAAGCAGTTTGAAGAGCTGGTGACTGCGGATGACCGTTTTGAAATTGTCGAGGAGGTCTTGTTCGGCCTGGTCTGCTTCCGGCTCAAGGCAAGGCTTGGCTCTAGGGTGAATGGGGCAGAGAGGTTCTGAATGGGACGATTAACATTTTGGGACGCTCTTTAGTGCTCGAATTCAGTTGGGGCCGCAGCATTCCCAAAGCCTCAGGATGCAGAGAAGCTCAGCGCGTTGACGCAGCTGACTCTGAAGCCAGGGTACCCCGGGTTCGGTTCCATGTGCATCCGCATTAATTTGAGGCTCGCGCTGTAAAATCAATTAAATTTTCGTCCGTGAGGGACAACCCCAATGGTGCAGAGTGTGTACGTGCCGCAGATGTCAGGAAGTCAAGGCCACTGTACACCTGTACACCTGTACACCCTGTACACTCTGTACAAATGTACATCCTGTACGCATTTTGCATCAAAGTGCGCAATCCTTGCTCTTGTAAGAATGCTCAACCGAGGCGCCTGACGCTGTAAAAATACAGATAATTGGGATGGGGGGGGGGGCAGTGGCGAATTCTAAGGCAAAATGCCTGCAAGAGGTGATCGAATTTCTACAAGCGAAAGCTGCGGGTCCGCACATGGTGGCACCTGAGCTCCGGTCTCGATTTTTTTGTCTAAATTGCATGAGTAATTTTAATGATTTGTGCCTGCCCTAATTATTGTTCGCAGCGGCAAAGACAGGCTTCTATTGGCAAATAGCAAGGGAGCTGATATAAAAAGTTATTTTTCCTTTGAAGTTTTCGGCTTTCTTTGACAAAAATCTTTGCTCACCTGAGTCTAGAAAGAAAGAATCGAATCAAGTGCAAAAAGTACCCGTGTGCTTTTGCAAAAGTAATACTAAAAAAATGTAATTTATATGGACACCAAATTCTAATTCTCGTCAGGTAGCAGATTTTTCGGTTTTAACGAAGTAATTTTTTTGAAGTTTCCAGTTTTAAGAAAAGTTTCCAGTTTTGGGAAAAGTTTCCAGTTTTGGGAAAAGTTTCCAGTTTTGGGAAAAGTTTCCAGTTTTGGGAAGTTTCCAGTTTTGGGAAAAGTTTCCAGTTTTGAGAAAAGTTTCCAGTTTTGGGAAAAGTTTCCAGTTTTGGGAAAAGTTTCCAGTTTTGGGAAAAGTTTCCAGTTTTGGGAAAAGTTTCCAGTTTTGGGAAAAGTTTCCAGTTTTGGGAAAAGTTTCCAGTTTTGGGAAAAGTTTCCAGTTTTGGGAAAAGTTTCTAGTTTTGGGAAAAGTTTCCAGTTTTAAGAAAGGTTTCCAGTTTTGGGAAAAGTTTCCAGTTTTGGGAAAAGTTTTCAGTTTTGGGACAAGTTTCCAGTTTTGGGAAGTTTCCAGTTTTGGTAAGTTTCCAGTTTTGCGAAGTTTTCCACTTTCTGGGATGTTTTCCGTCTTTGGAAATTGATTCCCGGTTTTGGTATTTTGAGGTTTTTGCAACGACACGAAGAATTTCCGGTTTTCCTGATCATTCCGAGAGCATTAGCAAAGGTCAACTTGCTTCCTAGAAGCAGTGCATTTCATCCGCTAAAATTATACTTAGCCTAAACCGTCCTAAAATTCAGTTATTGATATTTCCTATAAATTTCAGGGCGCCAACGCACCGAGTCGCGAGCTGTACCGCCGTATTAGGGTGGACGGCCGGATTCACCTCATCGCCTCCGAATTCGAGGCCAGCGACACCTTCTTCATTCGGTTTGCCGTGTGCTCCGAATTCTGCGAGGCTGCCGATATTCGCTACGCGTATGACGTCATCTCTGAGCTAGCCAATGAAGTGTTGTCCAAAAAGTGACGCTATTTTTTAGCGTACTTAGGACGTTAATACGCTGATTGACCAATCAGGATCCATTTAGCGATGACGTCATCCTGTAGCGGACCAATCAGGCTTCATTTGGCGATGACGTCATCCTTTAGCGGACCAATCAAATTTAGTAGAATGAAACAAAGCAACATGCACTTGTTTATCCTTATTTAACCCCCGGGATTCTCCTTGTGAAGAAAAATGGTTTCGGAAATTCCTTTTGATTGTTTTATGGTTAATTTAGCCACACGATGACGTTATGTTACTACTGTCTAGTAGCATCAAATTAGATAATAATATTATAGATAAAAACACGTTTGTAGGTGTTAGAAAATGTTTAAACTAATTGTATATTCATGGAATAGTTTCAATACATTTTATTAATAAGCATTAATAAAACTGTCTGATGATTATTAGCGCTTAATTAGTATTAGCAATGGTTTTGTAGTTATTTTTGTATCTATTTTTTAACCAATATGTTCAACACAATATATATAACCTTTGACAGATATCGACTCTACCACCGAAAAATATTGGCCTGTTTGCTCAATGGACACACAAAACAGGCGGACTCGATTGTGACAGTAAGCTCCACAACAGTGCAGCACAGCAACACCACCTCTACAATTGGAGAGTTAAAAATACATTAAACAGTTATACAAGAATTTCTTTTGAGGAGACGGCAGGGTGGTGACCTTATAGTCGGCGAGTTCACATCTTCACATCGTTGCTCTCGTCCTGTCGGCTTGCAGAATTTCCGTCTTCTTCACGGTCGGCGCACTGCTGCTTGCGCCATTTGATCCGACGGTTCTGGAAGGGGAGCGAAAAAGTAGATTGTGTCTGGTAGATTGTGTCTGGTAGCTTGTGTCTGGTAGCTTGTGTCTGGTAGCTTGTGTCTGGTAGCTTGTGTCTGGTAGACTGTGTCTGGTAGATTGTGTCTGGTAGACTGTGTCTGGTAGACTGTCTGGTAGATTGTGTCTGGTAGACTGTGTCTGGTAGACTGTCTGGTAGATTGTGTCTGGTAGATTGTGTCTGGTAGACTGTGTCTGGTAGACTGTCTGGTAGATTGCGTCTGGTAGATTGTGTCTGGTAGACTGTGTCTGGTAGACTGTGTCTGGTAGACTGTCTGGTAGATTGCGTCTGGTAGATTGTGTCTGGTAGACTGTGTCTGGTAGATCGTGTCTGGTAGATTGTGTCTGTTAGATTGTCTGGTAGATTGTGTCTGGTAGACTGTGTCTGGTAGAATGTGTATGGTAGATTGTGTCTAGTAGAATATGTCTGGTAGATTGTGTCTAGTAGACTGTCGGGAATTCTATCTCCTATCCATTATCAACGGAACTGAGTTTTGATACTCTCAAGAATGTAAATTCCGACCGATCGATAGCGTGCACAAGTACAATACTCGTGTAAAAGATTTTTGCTCTTTGAAATGCTTGGATTTTGTCTCACAGAAAATTTATATCGGCTGCAGTGCTGTTAAATGATTGGGAAATATCTGAGGCAGCCTTTCACCTTAACAGACCTTGCTAGCTCAGTTCGGTGCACTCACCTGGAACCAGACTTTGACCTGAATTTCTCTCAAATTAAGCGATGCGGCCAGCGCCAGTCGCTGGGCTCCCACCACGTACTGCTGCTGCTCGAATTCCGCCTCGAGTCGGTTCAGCTGTGCTCGAGTGAAGTGACTTCGAAATCGCTTCTTGGACTGGTGCACGGGCCTGCCACTCTGATGGGCATCGCTTCCTGCGGATAAAGTTTGTTTATTTAGTCTGTCCTAGTGTTTGTCAGTGTCTGTCTGTCTTAGTGTCTGTCTGTCTGTCTGTCTGTCTGTCTGTCGTCTGTCTGTCTGTCTGTCTGTCTGTCTGTCTGTCTGTCTGTCTGTCTGTCTGTCTGTCTGTCTGTCTGTCTGTCTGTCTGTCTTTCTGTCTGTCTGTCTGTCTGTCTGTCTGTCTGTCTGTCTGTCTGTCTGTCTGTCTGTCTGTCTGTCTGTCTGTCTGTCTGTCTGTCTGTCTGTCTGTCTGTCGCTCCCTTACACCTCTGGCTCACCTGCTGATGTTGATTCATGAGCCGACTGCTTATCAACTTTTAGTATCTCGTCTATGGTAAACCTGGTCAAGCGCTGATTGCGCTGCTGCTGCTGCTGCTGCTGCTGCTGATGTTGATTTTTGCGTTCAAGTGACTTGCCGTACTCGCAGAGGCTGGCATTGGAGAAACCCCTGACAATTATTATTAGGACTCTAAGGGATAATTCTATGCATTCCTCAAACACTTTAAAACTTGTCAATTGCCTACCTTGCAACTGATGGCATCTGGTGCTGAGACTGGGGCTGAAGCTGGTGCGGCAGCCGGGTCGGGTACTGCCTCGTAGTCTGCGACTGGCCACCACTACTGCCAGAAAAGAGCTGCTGAGGCATTCTGGGGCCCTGGATGGCGGACTCCGTCTTGAGTCGCATCACTATGCGCTGCTCGCCTAGCCGCACCGAATGCATTGCGTTTGGTTGGGTGTCTGGGAGTTGCTGGGACGGCGGCCTGCGATTCTTCCCATCACCCGCTCGTATTTATATGGAAACGGGAACAAAGTCGCGAGACCCGACAACGCCTGGCCAATGGCTACCTGGGATACTGGGAGTAATTACCAAAGCGCACAGGAAAATTGTCCTCAGATCAAAGCCATGGAAACCCCCCCCCCCCAAATCCCCATTAGCTATTTTATCCTCTCAGAATCTTATCGTAGGCTGTATTACATGTACGAGTATTAACAGAAGCCTACGCACATTGTAAGCTCTTACTGAGCACTCAGAAAATCTGGTTTTAGCAGTTGGCTACTCATATTTGCCATAGACTGCAGACAGATTACTGAGGCTCATGGCCCTCAACCCTAACCCTAGGGTAAGTGCAAACCATGCATTTAGATTACAGATAATTGAGGCTCATGGTCCTCAACCCTAACCCTAGGGTAAGTGCAAACCATGCATTTAGATTACAGATAATTGAGGCTCATGGCCCTCAACCTTAACCCTAGGGTCAGTGTGGACCATAGACTGCAGATAATTGAGGCTCATGGCCCTCAACCCTAACCCTAGGGTCAGTGTGGACCATAGACTGCAGATAATTGAGGCTCATGGCCCTCAACCCTAACCCTAGGGTAAGTGTGAACCATGCATGTAGATTACAGATAATTGAGGCTCATGGCCCTCAACCCTAACCCTAGGGTCAGTGTGGACCATAGACTGCAGATAATTGAGGTTCATAGCCCTCAACCCTAACCTTAGGGTAAGTGCGGACCATGCATTTAGATGTGTAAGATGGTTTGCTTAGTTGATTGCGTGTGCGCACGTTCACTAGCTCTTATGTACATTTGCTCGCTGTACAATGATAATATATAAGTGAATGCCTTGGCGCCCTGGGCAGCCAAGAGTCGGTCTACGCCTTAAGCCAATTTCTCGTTTTCGCTTGTTCTTACATTGGTGGCAGCGGCGGCTATGACTGAAAATGAAGGCAGTGCAGAGAGCCCTACAGTGGCGGTGACTCAGCCCCAAGCTAGTTTTGTCAACATGTTTTTGCGGCCGCCTCAATACCAGCATGGACAAGACTTTGAACTTTGGCTGGCACGATTCAACAATTTCGCATCATCTCTTCCTGTGGATCAGCGCAAGAATGCTCTGCTGTCATTCCTCGACGACAAATCATATCAAGCGGCCAGCAATTTGGATGCTGCCCTGTCCTACGACGACTTTGAGAAGGCTCTGAAAAATCGATTTCGGCCATCAACATCCTCTGCTGAGCTGCAGGCGCAGTTCTTCAATCTGACTCAAAAGGACGGTCAGTCGGTTGCAGACTATTCCGATGCCCTGATCGTTGCGGCAAAGCGTGCGTTCCCGAGTCTGATGGACACGAAAGCAGGTGCCGAGCAGGAGACGTCGGTGACAGCGAAGGACGAGCTTCTCAAAGGTCGGTTTCTATCCGGATTGAGGGACCCAGCTGTGCGAATGCAGACGCAGATGCAGGCAAAGGCGACATTCGCTGATACAGTTGAAACAGCGCGATTCGACGAGCACAGGCAGAGGATCGGTGCATGCAGAAGCTGGCGAACTGCTTGCGAGATGGGCAACCACCGGATAAGGCAGAGACGGACGGCTGGAGCAATCGGCAGCGGCAACTGCTGTCCGAGTTTAAGCGGCTGACACTGGTGAACGGACTGCTGTGCCGCCGATGGGAATCCGAAGATGGCAGCGCCTTTTGTCAGCAGCTGCTGGTGCCAGAGAGTCTACAGCGCGATGTTTTTGTCGAAGCTCATGCTGGAACGAGCGGCAGCCACTGCGGACCGCAGAAGACCATAGAAAAGATCAGGGCGCGACTCTACTGGCCTGGAATGACAGCAGATGTGACTGACTGGTGTGCTGCGTGCCTCGAATGCGCGACACTGAAAGATTCTGGCCAGCACAGGCGGGCACCTCTACAGAGCATGGCGGTCGGCAGCGTTGGCCAGCGACTGGAAATGGACTTCATGGTGGGCCTGCGAGGACCGATCGTGGAAATTCAGTCATCCTGGTAGTCATCGACACCTTCAGCAAGTGGACTGAGGCCTTTCCACTGCCGTCTCAAGACGCTGAGACCACAGCCCGGACGTTTGTCAACGAGTGGGTGGCTCGCTTTGGAGTCCCGCAGTCGGTGCACACCGACCAGGGTCGGAACTGGGAGTCACAGCTGTTTCAAGAGACGATGCGGCTGCTGAAAATCGACAAGACTCGGACGACAGGCTACCACCCTGAAGGAGACGGCGGTTGCGAACGGATGAACCGGACACTGGTGCAGCTGCTGCGAGCATGGGTGAACGAGAATCAGCGAGACTGGGATCTTCATCTGCAGATTGCACTGATGGGCTACCGCACTTCAGTCCACAAGTCGACTGGTCAGACACCTTCGGCGATGCATTTCGGCCGGGAACTGCGACTACCACTGGACTTGGCATACGGAGGTCTGGCGCCGGATAGGCAACGTCCTTGTGAATGGGTGGCCGAGCTGCGGAGCCGGCTGCAGACATCGCACGAGAGGGCGCGACAAAACTTGGCGGCAGCGCAACTGCACCAGAAGGCAGCGTACGACAGGAGGTGCCACGGCGAGGCATTCAGCGAGAACGATCTGGTCTGGCTGCACAATCCGGCGCTGAAGCGAGGCGAGAGCCGAAAATTTCATCGATGGTGGACTGGGCCATGGCGCGTTAAAAAGCAGATCTCAGACGTCACCTACCGCATTCAGCACGAGGCCAATGCACGACGGCGAAGGGTGGTGCATTTCAATCGCCTGAAGCCATGCAACACGGCCAGTCCAGCTGCAGCACCTCAATTGCAACCAGCGGCGCAACTGCACAATCCTGACGAGGACGACCTGAGATTTGACGGCGTCCCAGCCGGCGCCCCATCCGGCGCCCCAGTCGGCGCCCCGGTCGGCGCCCCAGCCGGCACCCCAATCGGCGCCCCGGTCGGCGCCCCTGCTGATGTTCCAGAGCATCCAGAACAGCCTGTATTGCGCCGAAGTGAGAGGGCCCGTGCCCCGCCAGAATTTTTTGGTGAAGTGTATACTCATTGAATGCAGATTTTCTTAGATAGTTTTTTTAAACATTGGCATTGCTTAAGTTCATTTTAATTTCCACTTTTATTTCCCTCAAATATTTATTCGTTCAAATATTCGATCAGAATTCGTCGAACTCATACTCGTAACTTTTTTTTAACACAACGAAAAATGCAGAAAGTGAGTGGAACACTTTTTGAAAGAAGGAGAGCATTGTAAGATGGTTTGCTTAGTTGATTGCGTGTGCGCACGTTCACTAGCTCTTATGTACATTTGCTCGCTGTACAATGATAATATATAAGTGAATGCCTTGGCGCCCTGGGCAGCCAAGAGTCGGTCTACGCCTTAAGCCAATTTCTCGTTTTCGCTTGTTCTTACAGATGATTAGATAATTGAGGCTGCGCTTTGGGGCCGTACGGTCAGCTCTCTTCGCGCTGACGTCATGCCTCACGACATCGAACCGATTCGGAAACTGGAAAACTGAAAGCACTTCGTACAGCTAAAACCGGAGTTCCTTTGCTGGGAGGGGTGGCAGGTGCGGCGGTAGCACAAAAGCGGCCACTCTGCAACCCAGGGAGCAACTGGATTCGTGTTAATAGTCTTCCAATAATTTTCGATCAAAGGCTTGCCTTGCAGGTAATTTCACCTACTGTAAGGCGGCGGGAACTGGGCAGAGCGGTGCTCGACTGAGGCTTCGTCACTCAGGCAGGTCAGCACACAAGCCAATCTTTGTCTGAATGCTCAAAATCGCCTCAGTAAACCGGAATGACAAAAATGGACGGCTGGAAATCCCAGAAGAGACCATCTGCTTATTTAGTTACGTAAATGCAGCAGTTCGAAGGGCGTGAGCATTCACTGTTCTATTTCTAGTGCAGCAAAGACTTACATGTACTTACAAGCATGTGTCTTCTTAATGCGACTTGAGCCGTTTTTTCGGCTTTCCTGACCACCATAACTCGCCTGAACCATCGATCATTGACTCTTGCGGCGCCCTCTCCAAGACAACCCACAATCGGCATCCCTGTCTCTTGGTGGGCGCCCTCTCTAAGACAACCCACAATCGGCAGCCCTGTCTCTTGGTGGGCGCCCTCTCCAAGACAACCCACAATCGGCATCCCTGTCTCTTGGTGGGCGCCCTCTCCAAGACAACCCACAATCGGCATCCCTGTCTCTTGGTGGGCGCCCTCTCCAAGACAACCCACAATCGGCATCCCTGTCTCTTGGTGGGCGCCCTCTCCAAGACAACCCACAATCGGCATCCCTGTCTCTTGGTGGGCGCCCTCTCCAATACAACCCACAATCGGCATCCCTGTCTCTTGGTGGGCGCCCTCTCCAAGACAACCCACAATCGGCATCCCTGTCTCTTGGTGGGCGCCCTCTCCAAGACAACCCACAATCGGCATCCCTGTCTCTTGGTGGGCGCCCTCTCCAAGACAACACACAATCGGCATCCCTGTCTCTTGGTGGGCGCCCTCTCTAAGACAACCCACAATCGGCATCCCTGTCTCTTGGTGGGCGCCCTCTCCAAGACAACCCACAATCGGCATCCCTGTCTCTTGGTGGAGGGTCACAGATTTTTCTACTATAATACGAGCGTCGTATTGAGTTCCATGAATCTCTGCTGAAAAAAATTGGGACATTGTTTCTCTATGGTTTGTGCATCATTATATTGATGACGGTATTGCTTGTACAGTCACGCCCATAGACATTTGTGCTACAGTATCGCTGCACTCCCAGCCGTGCTTTTAGTTCCGCATTTATTTATAGAACCAAACAACTTGGAGAGGTAGACCATTGAAGTAGGGTAATAGAAAAACTTCAAAAAGTTAAACATACGGGCATGCCCACTGCGCTACTGTCACAAGTAGCAACATTTGCTTGTGCTTCGTAAAAAATTAGTTCAAAAAATAAAGAACAGCTTAGATCAAAGCATACGCTTTAGATTCCGCGTCCAAGTGCTTTAAAAGCTAATTTTTGAACTTCACACGTCGATGAAAGTCGAATAACACGAAAGCGTAAAAATTAAGAGACTGCATGTTTCCGCATCACTTATTTTACTGAGGTAACTTAAAGTCAAAACCTTTTCATGTTGCGATAGAAAATTGTAACAATTACTGATGCAAATTGCAAAACTGTCTGATCATACAGGTAATTTTAAAATTAGAGTCGCCATCATGAGTCACTGGTACAATTTGAGTCATGACCTGATCATGAGTCACTGGTACAATTTGAGTCATGATCTGATCATGAGTCACTGAAACAATTTGAGTCAAGACCTGATCATGAGTCACTGAAACAATTTGAGTCATGATCTGATCATGAGTCACTGATACAATTTGAGTCATGACCTGATCATGAGTCACTGATACAATTTGAGTCATGACCTGATCATGAGTCACTGATACAATTTGAGTCATGACCTGATCATGAGTCACTGATACAATTTGAGTCATGACCTGATCATGAGTCACTGATACAATTTGAGTCATGACCTGATCATGAGTCACTGATACAATTTGAGTCATAACCTGATCATGAGTCACTGATACAATTTGAGTCATGACCTAATCATGAGTAACTGCAAGAATCAAAGACATGACCCGCAGCCTACAGACTCACAATGGATTAATACCAACCTAAAACATTGGTGGGTGCAGTTTGTGAGGCAAGTACCAGCAAAAGTTAATCCTCAACGGAGGGCTGCACAAGAAAGCAATTATTGGCGTTACCGGGCACGCTGGCAGCTGTCACAGGAGGTAGAGCAGTACAAATAGACTAACTGAGCGCAATCGAAAGCCAAGTTCGGGTTACGCCAGACGGACTAACAGATACAAAACGTAGTAAAAACGTATGAAAATACAGAAATGAAAGCGGACAAAAACTTTGCATGGCATTAAAATTGATCGGTCCATAGCGGATTCAGTTTTGCACTCAGCTTTCACATGTGGCGCCCACACACAGGAATTGCACCAAATGCACCCGCGCATAGCAAAGTTCGTTCAACAAGCACGTATTTTATATCCTCTGGCTTATAAGGCTGACCTGTATGGGAGCTTCCTGGGGAGAAGAACGATTCTATTTTTAGAATATTTCACAAGGTAAGCAAATCCCCAAGAATAATCCGAGGGAGAAACAAAGAGGAAAACAAATTTGAAGAAGTTTAGAATATGTCAAACAAGAAGGAGACCGACTTAAAGTCGAATAAGTGAGGACAGAGATTGCAGTTATGGCCATGGACGTCTATGGAAAAAACCTATTCAGCGCTACACTGTGCGTTCTCTAAAGAGCAAATAAAACGAAAGAGACAAATATGCGTTCCCTACAGGCCGCCAGATGATTTCTTAGAAAATCGCTGTCATCTAAATTATGGAGACTTTAGCTTACAAATCAAAGCAGATTTCAAACCCTTAATCTATTTAATTTGATATTTTCTAGTGGGTTTTCTTATGGTTTCTCCAAGAATAATTCTCTTCTAAATATGGTCTATGCCTGAACCCTATTTGATGCAATGTAACCAAAGTGGGTTTTCAAATAAATTTGCACAAATTTAAACAAATAAAATTGCAATAGAAAACAAGGAAAGTCGGCAAATCTCAGGAAAGACAGCCGGTTTCGAATGCTGAGGCTGCGGCGGCGTCTCCAGCGGCGGCAACGGTGGCGGCGGCGGTGGCGCAGGCGGCCTCGAGGCGCCAGTCGTGCTCGCTGAGCAGCTCCCGGCAGGCGTCCCGGTCGGCCAGGCCTAGCCGAAACAGCTGCTCGACCTTCAGGTAGCGGATGGCCGCCTCCGAGTCCCAGCGGTGCAGGCTGAGCGCCGCGTGGCTCTCCTCCTCCGTGACGCCGAACACCTGCTCGGTGACGCTGCGGACCAAGTCCATGGGGGTCCGGCCGGGGCCGTAGGTCCTTTGCTCCGGCTTCAGCGGCGGCGTGGATTCCGCCCCGTCCACGGTGGACTCCGCCGGCGACGAGACCGACGGGAATAGCAGCAGCTGGCGTCGGCGCTTCGACCGGGGCGGTAGCACCCAGAAGAGGTCCTCGGAGATCTGGCGGCCGCCGCGCAGGATCGGGTGGATGCGCGGCCGACTGAGGGACGCGGCCTCTGCTGCGGATATTGGTGCTGACGTAGCTGGACTCATTGCTGCTGCTCTTCGCATTATCGGCGGCGGCGGCAGCGGCGGCGGAGATGGCGCCACCGGCGAGGTTGTCGGCGAAGAGGCTGCCGAGCGCAGCAGCGGCGAGTCGAACTCGGCTAGCGGGGCGCCAAACGCGGCCAAGGACGTGCCGAGGCTGGACAGGGAGGAGCCGAGGGAGAGGCGGCTGCTGCCGGCGCTGCGGGGCGACGCCGGCAATGACAGACAACGTGCACCTCCATCGCTGCCACCGCCGCCGCCGCCGCTAGCGTCGCTGCTGCCTCTGACTAGTAGACAAGGAGTAGGTGAAGACGGCAAGGCAGCAGACGTCCCCGGACAGCGGCCGGCTGCTGTGCCAGATGATGCGGCTGCTTCAGCATCCGGGCTGGTCGGCTGTGAATCCCGATTGCCCATGCCGCTGCCCGGCTGCCGCCTGAGGGAAGATGAGATACGGCACGATCAGTTCCGGGTTCAGGTATCCTAGAAGTTTGTCGCGTGTACTTGACTATCCCCGCCTCTGCTTATCATTTTTGTTAGATTTTGTTAGAAATGTTTGAGTCAGAGGTCCTTGAGTCGGAGCTGTTTGAGTCAGAGTTCCTTGAGTCAGAACTGCTTGAGTCGGAACTGCTGGAGTTGGAACTGCTTGAGTCGGAAATGTTTAAGTCAGAGTTCCTTGAGTCGGAGCTGTTTGAGTCAGAGTTCCTTGAGTCGGAGTTCCTTGAGTCGGAACTGTTTGAGTCGGAACTGATTGAGTCGGAACTGTTAGAGTCTGAAGTTTTTGAGTCGGAACTGTGTGCTTGCGGCCTTCAAACCAATTAGGACTAACACAGAATTTTATCGCACTCTGGTAATTCTTTAATTCACCATAAATATTGAGTGTGTCAACTACACGTCAATGCTATTTAATTCTTAATTACAGTATTGAGAAGTTACTCACCTAACGCAGCAGTTATCTCCTGCGATAGGATCTTAATCGCTCTATAACCTTTGTCAAAACAAATTTATTATCCCCATTTTGATGGGAATAAATCGCGAAGGCCGGCACATTTCAGAATGAAACGATCTAGGCTGTTTCAGGGAGAATCCAAAATTTTAGTAGTAGTGGACTAGCACGCACGCCCCCTTCGTCTGCCCTGTCTCCGTTTGACTTTGCTCCTTAGTCTGTCACGTTCTCCCTCTCTTTAAAATTAGGTGAATGCGGCACAGAGGGGAGGGGCGGAGGGGGAGAGGGCGATCTGGACGGAAATCAGTTTAGACTGGATGAACTTTCCCGATGGTCACTCCCCCCTCAGTGTCTCTCAGCCAATGGCGGCCCCGGAGAGGTCCGTATGCTGTACAGTCCTTTTGCCTGAATGGGCAAAAGCTGTTCAGGCCGAGACAGTAGACGTTCGCGTGTTTTTTTGTTGAAAAAAATGCTTCTTAGATGTACACACACCCACGCCTCTCTCTCTCTCCGCCTCTGTCCCTCTCTCTAGCCTTTTTTGCTACCTATTTTGCTCCGCCGTTTGGCTTACCGCCATGTGACTCTACTCTCTGAATCGGCAGCAATGGGGTGGCAAACACACTATTAGCTATGTTTTGGAGTTTTTCTCTTGTCATAAATGGCCGTGCGAGAGAAGTGCGAAACAGTAAAACAAAACTGTCAACAACGAAAAGGTGAATGTTTTCACACACACACACACACGCATGGGACAGATTTTGTTGATAAAACAGAGAAAAACAAGCTTTGTTTAACGCTAAAGCCCACTTTGACACTGCTATTTATTGTAACTATAACTAAATGTATATTGCTTACATAAGGAAGTGTACGGAAATTGCTAATCTGCATAATAATATATGCTTTTTGTGGAAATAAAATAAGTATAATACCATATATAGAAGTCTACAGACTAGATCCGGAGCCCATATGGTCCTGACAAAAACTTTGTGAGTGAGTACATTAACATATAATATTCAACTAAATCAGCTGTAAATAGCGGTGACTCACACAGAAATTTAGAGTCTATATGCTATGAGAACTAAGGCTTAGTCTAAAACCCTTTTTCCCCAACCGTACATCACAGAAACAACAAGGGTCGGTTGCTGTCCCGCCTACGCACCCACCGGGATGGACAGAAGGCGGCGGCCTAACAAGCAGTCTGTCCCCCCATATCTCGTCTCTGTAGCCTTGTCTGTCTTAGGCATGAATCAACAATGCTAATGCTTTATACGTGCCAGGTTTTGCGTGGGAAGTTTAACATGGAAAGAAGAATTGAGGGATATCAAGTGAAGGGAGATGCGTCATAATGAGTATAGGATTGGTGATTCAGAGCTTTATAAATACCTGATAGTTGATTAGTTTTTATCTGCAAAATGAGATTTCCATTGTGTCTCTAGAGCGTCCAATGCGTCTCTAAGGCGCTGAAATGGGACTCTAGGGCGCCGATATGCGTCTCTAGGGCGTCCAATGTGTCTTTAATGTGTCTCTAGGGCGCCGATATGTCTTGGGCGCCGATATATGTCTCTAGGGCGTCGATGTCGATATGTGTATCTAGGGCGTCCAATATGTCTCTAATGTGTTTCTAGGCTGCCGATATGTGCCTCTAGGGCGTCAAATATATCCCTAGGGCGCCGATATGTGTCTCTAGGGCGTCAAATATATCCCTAGGGCGCTGATATGTGTCTCTAGGGCGTCAAATATATCTCTAGGGCCCCCAATATGTCTCTAAGGCGCCGATATGTGTCTTTTGTACGCCCAACTGTAGCTGGTCCCGTGTCCCCTCTGTGGCTGGCGCCCCTCTGTTGCTGACACCCAACAGTAGCAATGTGTTTCTAGGGCATCCAATTGTGTCTCTAGGTCGTAAAATATATATCTGGGGCGCCCAATATGAATCTACGGCGCCGAAATGTGTCTCTTGTACGTCCAATGTGTCTCTAGGGCGCCCAATGTGTCTCTAAAGCGCCGAAATGTGTCTCTAGGGCGCCGATATATGTCTAGGGCGTCCAATGTATCTCTAGGGAGCCCAATGTGTCTCTAGAGCGCCGATATGTAACTCTAGGGCGTCGATATGTGTCTCTAGGGCGTCTAGTATGTCTCTTTGGCACCCAATGTGTCTCTATGGCGCATAATGTGTCTCTAGGGCGCAGATATGTGTCTCTAGGACGTCGAAATGTGTCTCTAGGGCGTCCAACGTATCTCTTGGGCGCCCAATGTGTCTCTAGGGCGCCGATATGTGTCTCTAGGGCGCCTAAATGTGTCTACAGGGCACTTAATGTAATGACTAATGTGTCTCCATAGTGCTTTAGATGCGTCTCCATAGCGCTACACCCCAAAACGCCAATCTGCCCTTTAGTCGTTGTGCTAAGCTCATCAATCGCACCCTCTGCACAGCTATTTATAAATCCCATGTCACCTTGGAACTCAGCCAGAAATATTGGTCTCTCATTTTGATCCCAACTGGCGCAAAGTTTCCATCATTTTTGCATGCACAGATGCAGGAAACAGTGAATGAATGCTTGGCATGGCACCCCAAGCTCTCCCAAGCCCAGTTGGCGGCCGGTTCGTGCCCAATCCTGCATTCCTTTTGGCAAGCCTTCCCCTTACCCTCCCACTTAGTGGCCTCCAATGTACTTTAAACTGACACTGAAATGGTAGAGCGTAATCAGCCCCAGTCATCGGGGTTTATCCAGTTGTCTGAGTCACGTGGCTTCATTCAGCCATGATTAATAGATTTTCTGCTAAGCCATCGAAAACAGGAAAACAGACAAATATGGCATTTGAATAACCGGGCTCTGAGTATAAATATTTGATTTATTGTCATTTATGCTTAGGGCAAAACAGTCCACGAATTTATAGCCTTCGGATCCCCAGATCTCAGATCCCCAGACTCATTATCCCCAGACCCATTAAGCCAGTCATGACCTTCCCAGATCCCCAGATCAAGCCAGTCATGACCTTCCCAGATCAGATCCCCAGATCAAGCCAGTCATGACCTTCCCAGATCCCCAGATCAAGCCAGTCATGACCTTCCCAGATCAGATCCCCAGATCAAGCCAGTCATGACCTTCCCAGATCCCCAGATCAAGCCAGTCATGACCTTCCCAGATCAGATCCCCAGATCAAGCCAGTCATGACCTTCCCAGATCCCTAGATCAAGCCAGTCATGACCTTCCCAGATCAGATCCCCAGATCAAGCCAGTCATGACCTTCCCAGATCCCCAGATCAAGCCAGTCATGACCTTCCCAGATCAGATCCCCAGATCAAGCCAGTCATGACCTTCCCAGATCCCCAGATCAAGCCAGTCATGACCTTCCCAGATCAGATCCCCAGATCAAGCCAGTCATGACCTTCCCAGATCCCCAGATCAAGCCAGTCATGACCTTCCCAGATCAGATCCCCAGATCAAGCCAGTCATGACCTTCCCAGATCCCCAGATTAAGCCAGTCATGACCTTCCTAGATCACCAGACTAAGCCAGTCATGACCTTCCCAGATCCCCAGATCAAGCCAGTCATGACCTTCCCAGATCACCAGACTAAGCCAGTCATGACCTTCCCAGATCCCCAGATTAAGCCATTCATGACCTTCTCAGATCACCAGACTAAGTCAGTCATGACCTTCCCAGATCCCCAGATTAAGCCAGTCATGACCTTCCCAGATCACCAGACTAAGCCAGTCATGACCTTCCCAGATCACCAATAAAAGATCACCAATAAAGGATCTTGCAATAAAAGCACATGTCATTTGTCAAAATGATAAAAAGTAAAGATTAATTAAAATTGATTATCAATTTAAAGTATATATATATTTATATTTTTTTTAATAATTTGCAATCTCATCTAGAACTAATATATACATATATTATATAATATATATGTATATATTAGTTAAAAAAGCAGCATTAGACTCCTTTGAAATAAAAAATATTTAAGCTTCAAAATATCAAGTGAGTGAGTAACAATACAGTAATTGTATTGCTTTTTAGTTTTATTTTGTGAACTACTATGAGTAGTGGGCAGTGTCTTGAGTTTTACACGACAGTTATACAGCAGACGAAAATAACAAAAAATATCTTTTAAGTGTCGTGGATTGCAAAAAAAACTTTCGAATTCGATTCACAAAAAGGATTTAAAATTGTAGTCAAAGATATTTATAAATAATTAACATTTAAAATAATTAGTAATAATAACCGAGACTGGCATTAGCTCGGGAAGAGTATATATAGTCACACACACTACTACGTCGTCAATAGTAAATAACAGTTGTGCACTTGTGCATTATTAAAAAGATAGATAGTAAGACACGACAGCCAAAACTAAATAAAAATGAGATATGTTAGCTTGATTTGATAAAACAGAACAGTTTGTTTAAACAAATAATAAGTAATCGGCAGGAGCAGCTATGCTTTAGTTATTTAGCATAAACACCTCGTCACCTAAGTAGTCAGTCTTGCATGGCGCTACTAATTCCGAACACGACGCCGGCAAAGGCGCAATTACTGCACTGAGCACACCTTGCTGCGGTTCTTCTTCAGCGACACCTGACTAGCCGTGAGCGTCGCCTCCGCGCCGTCGGTTGCTGCCGACGCGCCATCCTGACGACGCGCCGAGGTGCGCCGCGGCTTTGAGGGTGGCTTCGCCGACGACAGCGCGGCCGCCTCCTCCTGGCCGATCAGCACGGAGGTCCGGCGGCGTTGAAGCCTTGCGCGACTGGCGGCGCCGCCTTCGACTCGATCCTTGGCCGTCTTGGCCGCCTTCTCCTGAGGAGTCAGATCCCGGTGTGAGACTGTATGAGCTGAGATCACGGTGTGAGATTGCATGAGCTGAGATCCCGGTGTGAGATTGCATGAGCTGAGATCCCGGTGTGAGATTGCATGAGCTGAGATCCCGGTGTGAGATTGCATGAGCTGAGATCCCGGTGTGAGATTGCATGAGCTGAGATCCCGGTGTGAGATTGCATGAGCTGAGATCCCGGTGTGAGACTGTATGAGCTGAGATCCCGGTGTGAGACTGTATGAGCTGAGATCCCGGTGTGAGATTGTATGAGCTGAGATCCCGGTGTAACGAGACAAACAACGAGATAATCACCTGCTCCTCCAAGTACTTCTTGTACTTTTCCAAATCGGCTTCCCGTTTCTGCTTGTTCGAAGTTGTCGACGACGAGGCGATGACCCCGTCGAGAGCCTCTTTGAGCACCCGGTCGCCCTCGGTGACGACCTGTTGCAGCCGGACTCCGCCGGACTCGGCTGGCGGCAGCACAGTCACCCGGCCGTTGCCTGAGCGCTGGTGCTCGGGCAGAGCCACACCAGCTTGCCGCTGCCCAGCTGGCACTTTGCCAGACCCGACGCCTGCACCGACTTGAGCCCTGCGGTTGCGGGTGATGGGGGGGACGGATTGTACCTAGGTGAGGTAGGAGAGTCTGTGAGAGGCTTGTGAGAGACTGTGAGGGGCCAGCGAGAGTCTGTGACGGGGCCAGCGAGAGTCTGTGAGGGGCCAGTGAGAGTCTGTGAGGGGCCAGGAAGTCTGCAGGGCGCCAGAAAGAGTGGAGAGATCAGTTGAGCCACAGAGAACGCGTGTTTGGACTTTAACTTGGAGAGTGACAGCTAAGCCAGTATGTACACGTATTCTCATTCATCCATAACGAATTCAGCTTAATATTTTGTGCTCAAAATACAACTTTTAATATTCTAGCATTGTACGTTTCAGTCGGCATAAGTTTCAATAAAATTATTCCACAGCAGGGCTCAAAAACGAATTGGCCTCATTTGAAGGACATTAGGAAGTGCAAACTCCGTGTTTTATCCTTCCTAGTTTTTCCGCTGCTAAAAAGACGTCAAACGAGTGCAAAGTTGTAAGTGGCTTTTTCCGGGTTTGAAAAAAGAGCAGACCTCAGTGCACTGAATTCTGTTTATGGCCTATACTGGCCACTATTACATGTAGCAGGGGGATTTAGGGTCATCAGTGAAGACACTGGGTCAGCAGTGAAGGCACTGGGTCAGCAGCGAAGGCACTGGGTCAGCAGTGAAGGCACTGGGTCAGCAGGAAAGACACTGGGTCAGCAGGAAAGACACTGGGTCAGCAGGAAAGACACTGGGTCAGCAGGAAAGACACTGGGTCAGCAGGAAAGAAACTGGGTCAGCAGGGAAGGCACTGAGTCAGCAGTGAAGGCACTGGGTCAGCAGTGAAGGCACTGAGTTAGTAGGAGAGACACTGAGTCAGCAGTGAAGACACTGAGTTAGTAGGAGAGACACTGAGTCAGCAGTGAAGGCACTGAGTTAGTAGGAGAGACACTGAGTCAGCAGTGAAGGCACTGAGTTAGTAGGAGAGACACTGAGTCAGCAGTGAAGGCACTGAGTTAGTAGGAGAGACACTGAGTCAGCAGTGAAGGCACTGAGTCAGCAGTGAAGGCACTGAGTTAGTAGGAGAGACACTGAGTCAGCAGTGAAGGAACTGAGTTAGTAGGAGAGACACTGAGTCAGCAGTGAAGACACTGAGTCAGCAGTGAAAACACTGAGTTAGTAGGAGAGACACTGAGTCAGCAGTCAAGGCACTGAGTCAGCAGTGAAGACACTGAGTCAGCAGTGAAAACACTGAGTTAGTAGGAGAGACACTGAGTCAGCAGTCAAGGCACTGAGTCAGCAGTCAAGGCACTGAGTCAGCAGTGAAGGCACTGAGTTAGTAGGAGAGACACTGAGTCAGCAGTGAAGACACTGAGTCAGCAGTGAAGACACTGGGTCAGCAGTGAAGACACTGAGTCAGCAGTGAAGGCACTGAGTTAGTAGGAGAGACACTGAGTCAGCAGTGAAGACACTGAGTCAGCAGTGAAGACACTGGGTCAGCAGTGAAGGCACTGAGTCAGCAGTGAAGGCACTGAGTTAGTAAGGGAGACACTGAGTCAGCAGTGAAGGCACTGAGTCAGCAGTGAAGGCACTGAATTAGTAGGAGAGACACTGAGTCAGCAGTGAAGGCACTGAGTCAGCAGTGAAGACACTGGGTCAGCAGTGAAGGCACTGAGTTAGTAGGAGAGACACTGAGTCAGCAGTGAAGGCACTGAGTCAGCAGTGAAGACACTGAGTCAGCAGTGAAGGCACTGAGTCAGCAGTGAAGGCACTGAGTTAGTAGGAGAGACACTGAGTCAGCAGTGAAGGCACTGAGTCAGCAGTGAAGACACTGGGTCAGCAGTGAAGGCACTGAGTTAGTAGGAGAGACACTGAGTCAGCAGTGAAGACACTGAGTCAGCAGTGAAGACACTGAGTCAGCAGTGAAGACACTGAGTCAGCAGTGAAGGAACTGGGTCAGCTCACCTTCGTGCCGCAGGAAGAGGTTCTGCATGTTATGGTAGGCCTCAACGAACGACTGCGAGGTTGACGACGCCTCCGACCTGATCAGCTGCATGAAGTCGTCACTGTCGTCGGCAGCTGCGCCGCTTCCAGTGCCGCCTTCGCCGCCTGCAGCCGTTCCGCCGCTGCCACCGCTGCTACCGCCGCCTCCGCCGCTGCCAGTCGCCGCAGCTCCGCCACCTGCTGCTCCGCGCTGCTCGTCCAGACAGTTGAGCGGAATCCCGCTGGTCTGCAGCAGAGAGTAAATTCGCAACAGGTAGGCGGAGGTGGAGGACAGCATCAGGGCCCGCGACTCCGACGACATGCCGTGCAACTCGATGCCCGGACCGTGCACGTGCCAGCCCTGCGGAGCGGTTGTTTGGAATGTAAGCTATCAAAATGCTGTCTGCATGCTGTGAACTGTGTTGATGCGTCTACGTTGGTTATTGCTCACCTGCTCATTTTCGCATAGAACTTTCATCAGATCCTGGAGTGCGGTAATTTGTGAGGGGTAAAATAGGTGAGCAACTTACGGTGCTAGTTGCCTTTTTCATCAACCCTCAATGCCTTCCGAATCTACTTGCCTTGCCACTCACCCATCGAAGCTGAGTGTACCTGCTAATCACCCATCAAAGCTGACTGTACCTGCTAATCACCCATCAAAGCTGAGTGTACCTGCTAATCACCCATCAAAGCTGAGTGTACCTGCCAATCACCCATCAAAGCTAAGTGTACCTGCTAATCATTCATCAAAGCTGACTGTACCTGCTAATCACCCATCAAAGCTAAGTGTACCTGTCAATTATCCATCAAAGCTGAGTGTACCTGTCAATCAGCCATCAAAGCTGAGTGTACCTGTCAATCAGCCATCAAAGCTGAGTGTACCTGTCAATCAGCCATCAAAGCTAAGTGTACCTGTCAATCATCCATCAAAGCTGAGTGTACCTGTGAATCAGCCATCAAAGCTAAGTGTACCTGCTAATCATCCATCAAAGCTAAGTGTACCTGTCAATCATCCATCAAAGCTGAGTGTACCTGTCAATCAGCCATCAAAGCTAAGTGTACCTGCTAATCATCCATCAAAGCTGACTGTACCTGCTAATCATCCATCAAAGCTGACTGTACCTGCTAATCATCCATCAAAGCTGACTGTATCTGCTAATCACCCATCAAAGCTGAGTGTACCTGCCAATCACCCATCAAAGCTGAGTGTACCTGCTAATCACCCATCAAAGCTGAGTGTACCTGTCAATCATCCATCAAAGCTGAGTGTACCTGTCAATCATCCATCAAAGCTGAGTGTACCTGTCAATCACCCATCAAAGCTAAGTGTACCTGTCAATCACCCATCAAAGCTACCTTCCCGTCAACCGTCAAAGCCTCACCAGCTGCCTGTCCGCACTGTCCTCGCCGGCCGAGCTCTCAGCAAAGGCGGCCACATCCGCAAAGTCCAGCACCAGCAGCCGCGGCATTTCGTGGTGCTGCTGAAACTGCTTTAAGAACCGGCGCTGCGCCAGCTCCGCCTCCTCGCGGAACAGGCCCCGCCTCGTGAGCGGGCCGGAACTCGTTGCCGTCGCAGCCGCGGCCGCTGACGCCTTGGACTTTGATCCGCGAGCCTCTTCCAATTCTTCCTTTTTCTTCTTTTTCTGCTCCTCTAGCAGCTTCTTCAACCGTTCGACCAGCCGCTCGAAGTGCGACTCCTTGACCTGCTGGCGAAAGTCGAACTCGTCCAGACCGATGCTCAGCATGCCGAGTTCCTGGGTCTTGAAGTCCAACGACTCGCCAACGATTGCCATCACTACCGGCTTGCGCAGGTTGCGACAGGCAAAGCGAAACTCCATCATGCAGTTGGCGCTGCGCTGGTACTCGTTGCTGGCGAATGCGAGCACCACCGAGCACTGGCGAAGACCGTCGCTGATGTCTTCGAATAGGCTGCGCTGTAAAGTGTGGTGGATTGGGAAAGAGTGCAGATGTTCTGAGTCGTTAGCTAGTGTCAAGCAATACCAACCAACACCATCCAACACCACCCAACACCATCCAACACCAACCAACACCATCCAACACCACCCAACACCATCCAACACCATCCAACACCATCCAACACCATCCAACACCACCCAACACCATCCAACACCATCCAACACCATCAAACACCATCAAACACCATCAAACACCATGCAACACCAACCAACACCATCCAACACCATCCAACACCATCCAACACCATCAAACACCATCCAACACCATCCAACACCATCAAACACCATCCAACACAATCAAACACCATCCAACACCATCCAACACCATCCAACACCATCCAACACCATCCAACACCATCCAACACCATCAAACACCATCAAACACCATCAAACACCATCCAACACCATCCAACACCATCCAACACCATCAAACACCATCAAACACCATCAAACACCATCAAACACCACCCAACACCATCCAACACCATCCAACACCATCCAACACCATCAAACACCATCCAACACCATCAAACACCACCCAACACCATCAAACACCATCAAACACCATCCAACACCATCCAACACCATCCAACACCATCCAACACCATCCAACACCATCCAACACCATCCAACACCATCCAACACCATCCAACACCATCAAACACCATCAAACACCATCAAACACCATCCAACACCATCAAACACCATCCAACACCACCCAACACCATCCAACACCATCAAACACCATCAAACACCATGCAACACCAACCAACACCATCCAACACCATCAAACACCATCCAACACCATCCAACACCATCCAACACCATCAAACACCATCAAACACCATCAAACACCATCAAACACCACCCAACACCATCCAACACCATCCAACACCATCCAACACCATCAAACACCATCCAACACCATCAAACACCACCCAACACCATCAAACACCATCAAACACCATCCAACACCATCCAACACCATCCAACACCATCCAACACCATCCAACACCATCCAACACCATCCAACACCATCCAACACCATCCAACACCATCCAACACCATCAAACACCATCAAACACCATCAAACACCATCCAACACCATCCAACACCATCCAACACCACCCAACACCATCCAACACCATCAAACACCATCAAACACCATGCAACACCAACCAACACCATCCAACACCATCAAACACCATCCAACACCAACCAACACCATCCAACACCATCCAACACCACCTAACACCATCCAACACCATCCAACACCATCAAACACCATCCAACACCATCAAACACCATCAAACACCATGCAACACCAACCAACACCATCAAACACCATCCAACACCATCCAACACCAACCAACACCATCCAACACCACCCAACACCATCCAACACCATCCAACACCATCCAACACCACCCAACACCATCCAACACCATCCAACACCATCCAACACTATCAAACACCATCAAACACCATCCAACACCATCCAACACCATCAAAAACCATCCAACACCATCAAACACCATGCAACACCAACCAACACCATCCAACACCATCAAACACCATCCAACACCAACCAACACCACCCAACACCATCCAACACCATCAAACACCATCAAACACCATGCAACACCATCCAACACCATCCAACACCATCCAACACCACCCAACACCATCCAACACCATCCAACACCATCAAACACCATCAAACACCATGCAACACCAACTAACACCATCCAACACCATCAAACACCATCCAACACCATCCAACACCATCCAACACCATCCAACACCACCCAACACCATCCAACACCATCCAACACCATCAAAAACCATCCAACACCATCAAACACCATCCAACACCAACCAACACCACCCAACACCATCCAACACCATCCAACACCATCCAACACCATCAAACACCATCCAACACCATCCAACACCATCCAACACCATCCAACACCATCCAACTCCATCCAACACCATCCAACACCATCCAACACCATCCAACACCACCCAACACCATCAAACACCATGCAACACCATCAAACACCATCAAACACCATCAAACACCATCAAACACCATGCAACACCAACCAACACCATCCAACACCATCAAACACCATCCAACACCATCCAACACCATCCAACACCATCCAACACCATCCAACACCATCAAACACCATCCAACACCATCCAACACCAACCAACATCATCCAACACCAAACCAAAAACAGACGGGCACACAGACAGCTGTTCAGGTCTTACAGCGCCGATATCCTTGACGTCCAGCCAGCAGAGGATGCCCTTTTCCTGTAGGCGGGCGGCCACTTTCCGAGGATCGCTATCCGGGCAGCCCAACACGCTGTTCCGCGTCCCCTTAGAGGCGGCATCGTGCGAGTTTGCCCAGCAGTAGGAGATGAAGACGTCCTTCCCAAGGAGGTCCGATTCTGGCTGGCGCGCGGTTGCCACTGCGGCCTTGGCGTCGCTGATCAACTCGGTGAACTTTGACGCCAGGACGTCTTTCTTGTTGGCAGTGAAGTCAATGTACTTGTCCGTACCAACCAGGAAGGCCACTTCGTTGCTGTCACGCCAGGACTTGTCAGCGCCGACGCTGATAAAGATCATTCGCTTGCGAAGGATGTTCTTTGCGTTGGTGAACATGCCGCGACAGGCCTCGTCATCGGCGAACGCCTTCGATAGGAACACCAGCAACACTTTGCAGTCCTTTATTTGCAGCATCCGGTCTTCCGGCATGTCCTGGTCGGTTGAATAGCTGCGGGAGGTAGCGAGCGGCACTTGGCTTGTGTCCGAGACTGGAACACTGGTCTTACGCCTGAGACAGGGAAACTGGGCTTGTGTCGAGACTGGAGACTGGTCTTATGCCTGAGACAGGGAAACTGGGCTTGTGTCCGAGACTGGAGCACTGGTCTTATGCCTGAGACAGGGAAACTGGGCTTGTGTCCGAGACTGGAGCACTGGTATTATGCCTGAGACAGGGAAACTGGGCTTGTGTCCGAGACTGGAGCACTGGCCTTATGCCTGAGACAGGGAAACTGGGCTTGTATCCGAGACTGGAACACTGGTATTATGCCTGAGACAGGGAAACTGAGCTTGTGTTCGAAACTCACCACGTCAGCCCCTCGGCCTCCATCTTCTGCACCACGATCTCGGGGTTGATTAGGCGGGCCATCTCGTCGGCACTGCCGGGGTCATCGGGATAGTCAGCCGACGAGAACAGCAGGCAAAGGTCGCGCGTCATCTCCAGACGCACGCGACGCAGCTGCAGCAGGCTCTGCTCCAGCTGGTGGTCGAAGTCGGCGGTGCTAACCGGGGGCACAGCCGCGAGCAGCTGACTGAGATTGAGGATATGAAACTCCTGCGAGCACTGGAGGAAGGCCACCTGGCGTGAGCTGGCCTTGCGCACGGTTGCTACCCGGATAAGGCTGATCTCAGCCTCAGTGGCGCCTGGGGCGTTCAGGCACTCCGGACAGGGTAGAATCTCTTCGTAGTGGACGCCCTGAAATGTCTCCTTGATGAGCCCGTCGATAACGTCGCGAATCATGAATAGCACGTTCTCAGGCTTGGGGCCGAACACGGAGATGCTCAGTCGCTGCTTGCTAAAGTTAAAAGAGTGGTGATTTATAGACTCGATTTTCGAATTAATCACCTTTGAAAATCCATAAAAAATATGCAGATAAAATTAGGCGAGACGCTCACTCGTCCATCACGATGACAGCCTCGTGGTTGTTCTTTCGCAGCAGCGAGCCCCTCTTCCACACCGTGGCGCTGTCTGTGAACTCGAACAGGCGCACTTGGGCTCGGTTGAACAGTCCGGCTGGCAGGTACTCGAACTGGTAGATGAACCTGGCTAGGCTGCAGTTGCTGCCCTCAGCAGTTGGAGGCGGAAATACGTACTGAAATCGGGAGATTGAACCAATTAATTGTTTGAGTGCTGAGAGAAAATGGAAATGTTATGCAGATTTGCATCCATGTTGTCATGGAGACTGCACACTCACACTTGGCGTCTCCTCCGGCAGCAGACAGGGCACCATGTTGCAGTCGTCCTGCATCGGATACGTCAAGTCGAAAGCTTCGGTCAGTTTCAACAGCCAGTCGTGCAGTGCCGGATCGAAGTTCGCCCACACGATTGGCACGTCCGACTTCTTGAGTTGGCCTTTCTGTAGATTTGAAAAAATGGGCGAACTGGTGTAAGCCATTGGGGCTTGGTTAGGGTGCGTGTACATTGGGGCTGAGAGCGACTGTTGATGATTGGTCAGGGTGCGTGTACATTGGGGCTGAGAGCGACTGTTGAGGATTGGTCAGGGTGCGTGTACATAGGGGCTGAGAGCGACTGTAGAGGCTTGGTAAGGGTGCGTGTACATTGGGGCTGAGAGCGACTGTAGAGGCTTGGTAAGGGTGCATTGAGGTAAGTGGCTAGCGTTTTGGTTGGAGCGGTTTTCGCAAACACATTAAGACGATACTTAAGACATTGTAAGATACATTAAGATGTGAAGGCTAGGGGTACCTGAATATGCGAATTCTTCACGCTAACAACACAGGCCATCACGTCAACAATCCATTTCGGATTGATGACCACCTTCTGGCGGAGGAACTCGGTGTCGAAGTACTGAATCGAGCCAATGTCGTTTAGGAAGTTCACCGCCTGTCGCACGTGCTTGTCTTCGTAGAGGCCCTGCGCCTGGGCGATGCCGCTGACGACGTCCCAGTCCAGTATGTTGAGCCGCTCCCTGGTTCGCTTCTCCATCAGTCGCTCTTCAAAGTCCAGAAACAGTCTGGGCACGCTTTCATTCATGTAGGGCTGGCTGAGGGCCACCTTCACCAGCTCCTTGCGCAACTCGGAGATGCCGGCGCCCGTGTGCGATGACACCTGGTGGAAGTTGTATATCTGAGGGTAGCGCGCCTGAAAGGTGTCCTGCGGCAGATTGTCGCCCTTCTTCACCTGGTTGGGGTTCGGTTTTTAATGGTTCAATGCATTATTGGTTAGTATTATTAACTGAGGCAGCGCTGGATTCTGCCGCTGTATACTTATGACTAAGTGACTAGCTTATTAACTATTGAAATATTGACTGTACATCCAGTGTACCCACCACCCCGGCTTCGTGCCCCGTGCGCCCCGCCACCTTAATGCGTTAATAATTGAGCATCGTTTGTGTTAGCATCGTTTATGATTAATATATCGAAACTGAGACATCGTTTATTTTACCAAATCAACGTGCTACTCAGTTGAACTCTTAGTTAAACGACGCGACATTAACCATACAGGATGGGTGCATGCTCGGATGTATGCATTTTATATGGTAATTACTACTGTTCCAGTTAGAGTACATGTAGCTGATTGCTAAAGGTGGAGTAAGACGTTGAAATGGTAGGTTAAGATGTTGATAGGGTAGGTTAAGACGTTGATAGGGCCGATTAAGACGTCGATAGGACAGGTTAGGACGTCGATAGGGTCGATTAAGACGCCGATAGGGCCGATTAAGACGAGGTTAAGACGTTGATAGGGCCGATTAAGACGTCGATAGGACAGGTTAGGACGTCGATAGGGTCGATTAAGACGCCGATAGGGCCGATTAAGACGAGGTTAAGACGTTGATAGGGCCGATTAAGACGAGGTTAAGACGTTGATAGGGCCGATTAAGACGTCGATAGGGTCGATTAAGACGTCGATAGGGTCGATTAAGACGTTGATAGGGTCGATTAAGACGTCGATAGGGTCGATTAAGACGTTAATAGGGAAGGTTAGGACGTTGATCAAATGCAAGCAGTCGTAAATCAGGAGCAGCTCACCTGGTCCGAGTGCGTGCCAACAACAAGGATTGGCGCGTTTGGCGCGTGACTGCTGATCGAGCTGAGCCAGAAGTCCAACCCAGCGTGCTCGTACCCTGTCCTGACCGTGTACAGCAGCAGGTAGACGGCCCGGTGCGTGAGGAAGAACTGGTGAGTGTTATAGTACACCTTCTGGCCGGCGAAATCCCAGGTGCTGAAGTTCAACGGCTGGCTACCGTCGCCAATATCGATGGTCCAGTCGCCGATGTCGATGCCGTCCGTGATCTCCTCGCTGCCCATGGCCGTGGTCTTGTTGTCCGGGTCACGGAGTGCGCGCAGCAGGCTGGTCTTGCCAACGCCGCCGAGTCCGACGAACATCAGCTTGGTGCGCTTGCACTCAACCTAGTTGGGGAGGGAGGGCGGCGCTGAGGGCTGCTTGCGGCCTGCTTGGGTTGTTGCATTGGGATTGTTGCATTGGGGTTGTTGCATTGGGATTGTTGCATTGGGATTGTTGCATTGGGATTGTTGCATTGGGATTGTTGCATTGGGATTGTTGCATTGGGATTGTTGCATTGGGATTGTTGCATTGGGATTGCTGCATTGGGATTGTTGCATTGGGGTTGTTGCATTGGGGTTGTTGCATTGGGATTGTTGCATTGGGATTGTTGCATTGGGATTTTTGCATTGGGGTTGTTGGATTGTGGTTGTTGCATTGGGTTGTTGCATTGGGGTTGTTGCATTGGGGTTGTTGCATTGGGGTTGTTGGATTGGGTTGTTGCATTGGGATTTTTGCATTGGGATTTTTGCATTGGGATTGTTGCATTGGGATTTTTGCATTGGGGTTGTTGGATTGGGTTTGTTGCATTGGGATTGTTGCATTGGGATTGTTGCATTGGGATTTTTGCATTGGGATTTTTGCATTGGGATTTTTGCATTGGGGTTGTTGGATTGGGTTTGTTGGATTGGGATTTTCGCATTGGGGTTGTTGCATTGGGGTTGTTGGATTGAAGTTGCTGGATTTGGGTTGTTGAATTGGGGTTGTTGGATTGAAGTTGCTGGATTGGGGCCGTTGGTTTGGGAATGTTTGAATGCGGTTGCTGGCTCTATCTGGTCCAGTTTTTACCTGGTCGGATGCCAGGAATTTAAGGTAGCTGAGCAGTGCAGCGGAGCCTCTCTGCACCACCTCCAGCGGCGGGGTGCGCAGCGCTGGGCACCGCCCGACATCCACGTGATTGAGAGACGGCAGTTCGGCCAGACGAGGTGACAGGGACTCCAGCAGCGGGTTGCTGCTCAGCTGCAGAGACTGGAGCCGGCGCAGGCGCACAATGGCATCTGGGATGCGGCGGATGGCCTGGTAGTTCAGCTGCAGGGTCTTGAGGTTGGTCAGCTCAAACAGGCAGGGCGGCAAGCCTCCGAATTCGTCCTCGGCCGGAGCGTCGGCGCCAAGGCGCGGCACCTCCAGCACCAGGCGGGCCAGCGTGGCCGGCAGCGACTCGGACTGGGAGATGCTCGCCACCTGCGCGTCGGTGAGCAGCGCGCTGAAGTAGCGCTGCTGCTGCTCCTGCTGATCGGCTCCCGTTGCCATGGAAACGCCGCGCTGGGCGGTGAGAAACTTGTGCCCGTCTGTTACCTGCGAGTTCGGAAGGGATAAAAGCCCTGTAGGAACTCCATTATATGGGTAATCCCGATGGAAATCTCCGAAAGAAATTCGATGGGAAATTCAAATGAAGGCACCATTGATAATCTCCAACAGAAACCTCGATGACAACCTCAGAAGGAAAAAACCCGATGTGAATCTCTGAGTTGCAACCCGAATAAGGAAAAACCCGATGTGAAACTCTGAGTTGCAACCGAAAAAGCCGCATTGGAAATTCGTTTCAAAGTATTTGAATTTGAATATTTGGGAAAAAACGTATAGTGTGCCCGAAAAGGGCCGTTTTTAATAGTTTCCAGACGTTTTCACCAAGAGCCAATGCTTGATTTTGTAATCAAGGGAATTCAGCCGGAAAAACTTGGCTTACGTGACTGCCGCTGGTCAGGTTGTCCATCAAGCTGTCCGGCCAGGCGACGCCGTCAACTGCGAGCTCCTCCAACGTCTGCAGGCTGGCCAGTTCGGGTGGCAAAGTTCTGAGCGGCAGCTGCGACAGCCGCAGAGTCCGCAGGTGCCGCAGGTGGCCCAGGCTGGCCGGCAGGGCGGCCATGGGGCAGCAGTCGATGGTGAGGGTCTCCAACGGACTGTCCGGCTTCCACGAATCCGGCAGGGTGGCCAGCTTCGTGGCCGAAAAGCTGAGACTCTTCAAATTCGGACAGGCGGCCGCGGCGTCAGCGGATTCCAGGTCGCATTTGGTCACCTGCAGATTTGATGCTTTTCTAAGTTAATAGATAACTTCTGCGAGTTTTATGCTGCTAAGCTACTTCCAATTAAGTAGTATTGCTTTTTGGGAAGATGTTTACAAACCATTTCTAATACTAAAACTACTGTTTAAGTGACCTAGGATAAATTATTTGACTATAATATCAAAAATCGCTTGAAGAAGACTGAACTTAGGCAGTAGAGCCGTTAGTTTAGCATTAGCTTTCATGCCCAAAAAAACTAATGCTAAACGCAGAAATTTCATTTTGAAGTTGCTAATGTTGTCTTGTGTCCGCACGTCACTACTTATCACCACTTGCTGTGTAAGTAGTAAGTAATAACCGGTAAACTGGTTCGATTCCACGCGCGGCCACGTTAATTTGGGGCTTGTGCGGGGGTTGCCGTGCGATGCACACCCCATGAGGGCCAACCCCCAAGGCGAGAGAGTGTACATGCCTGACGAATAGAAAGTCAGGGCCGCTGTACACCCTGTGTGAGCGTGTGTGTGAGTGCGTGCCTGCGTACAGTGTTGGCGCACTTGCATTTGCTCAGGAGCCAGCGGGATGGGCCGAACTCTGCCCTGGTCGCAGCCCTCCCTGTGAATATTTGTGAAGCTCAGGACCGGACCGAGAACCCGGGGCTGCTCACCTGCAGGCTGCGAAGGCGGCCAGTGGGCAGCTGCCCGGCCGGACCGAGGCTCCTCAACCCGGGCAGGCGGATGAGCGCCAAGGTCTCCAGGCAGGTCAGCTCCGTCAGGCTGGCCGTGTCCGTCAGCTGCGTCGAGGCCATCAGGCGAGCCGAGCGAACGCATTCGGCGTATGGCCGCAGCGCGGCGGACACCCCGCCGGCCGGGTCGGCCTCCAGCGCCTCGTCTAGCAGGCCCTCGGTCAGGCACAGCAGGTGGGCCCGGCAGGCGGCCGGGGCCAACCGGCCGGCAGCGTACAGCTTGTCCGGCTGGGTGGCTGGCGGCGGGGTCACGTAGGCCGCCATCAGCTGCTGCACCAGCTGCCGCTGCTGACTGTCCACCTCCGGTTCGCTGGAGGATGCGGCGTCGGCAGCTGCGGCGGTGGCATCTCCGGCGGCGGGGGCAGCGGCAGCAGCGGGGGCAGCGGCAGCAGCGGCGTGGCCAACTGAGCTGACGGAGTGCCAATGGGCCGCCGAGTAGCCGCTGAGCAGGTGCTGACGGACCGCGGCCTCGATCCACAGACGGGACTGCAGCAGCTCCTGGCTGAGGGCCGATGCAGCCGCTTCGTCGGCGTCGCCTCCCGGAGCCAGCAGCTTGTGCGACGGAATCGCCAGCTGAGGATTGCGGAGTTTTGATGGTGATTTTCATAGGCATTAAAAGTCCTTATAAGCGCCATTGTTCAACTCCTGACTTACCCGATTCCGCAGCAGTTGGCGGATAGCCGGCTGAGCGCTCTGGTGGCAGTCCAGCGCTGATGTCATTGAGTGCCCGATGCCGGCGGAGTCTATGAGGTGCACCTCGGTTGGGCCTGAGGAGTGCGGTGCAGTTTTGCTGGGGTTGTACACAATGACTATCCCATCAAGACACACAACAGCCGCACAATGACTATCCCATCAAGACATACAACAGCCGCACAATGACTATCCCATCAAGACATACAACAGCCGCACAATGACTATCCCATCAAGACACACAACAGCCGCACAAAGACTATCCAATCAAGACACACAACAGCCGCACAATGACTATCCAATCAAGACACACAACAGCCGCACAATGACTATCCCATCAAGACACACAACAGCCGCACAAAGACTATCCCATCAAGACACACAACAGCCGCACAATGACTATCCCATCAAGACACACAACAGCCGCACAAAGACTATCCAATCAAGACACACAACAGCCGCACAATGACTATCCAATCAAGACACACAACAGCCGCACAATGACTATCCCATCAAGACACACAACAGCCGCACAAAGACTATCCAATCAAGACACACAACAGCCGCACAATGACTATCCAATCAAGACACACAACAGCCGCACAATGACTATCCCATCAAGACACACAACAGCCGCACAAAGACTATCCAATCAAGACACACAACAGCTGCACAATGACTATCCCATCAAGACACACAACAGCCGCACAAAGACTATCCCATCAAGACACACAACAGCCGCACAATGACTATCCAATCAAGACACACAACAGCCGCACAATGACTATCCCATCAAGACACACAACAGCCGCACAAAGACTATCCAATCAAGACACACAACAGCCGCACAATGACTATCCCATCAAGACACACAACAGCCGCACAATGACTATCCCATCAAGACACACAACAGCCGCACAATGACTATCCAATCAAGACACACAACAGCCGCACAATGACTATCCCATCAAGACACACAACAGCCGCACAATGACTATCCCATCAAGACACACAACAGCCGCACAAAGACTATCCCATCAAGACACACAACAGCCGCACAATGACTATCCAATCAAGACACACAACAGCCGCACAATGACTATCCCATCAAGACACACAACAGCCGCACAAAGACTATCCAATCAAGACACACAACAGCCGCACAATGACTATCCATCAAGACACACAACAGCCGCACAAAGACTATCCAATCAAGACACACAACAGCCGCACAATGACTATCCCATCAAGACACACAACAGCCGCACAATGACTATCCCATCAAGACACACAACAGCCGCACAATGACTATCCAATCAAGACACACAACAGCCGCACAATGACTATCCCATCAAGACACACAACAGCCGCACAATGACTATCCAATCAAGACACACAACAGCCGCACAATGACTATCCCATCAAGACACACAACAGCCGCACAATGACTATCTAATCAAGACACACAACAGCCGCACAATGACTATCCCATCAAGACACACAACAGCCGCACAATGACTATCCCATCAAGACACACAACAGCCGCACAAAGACTATCCCATCAAGACACACAACAGCCGCACAAAGACTATCCAATCAAGACACACAACAGCCGCACAAAGACTATCCCATCAAGACACACAACAGCCGCACAATGACTATCCCATCAAGACACACAACAGCCGCACAAAGACTATCCAATCAAGACACACAACAGCCGCACAATGACTATCCCATCAAGACACACAACAGCCGCACAATGACTATCCAATCAAGACACACAACAGCCGCACAATGACTATCCCATCAAGACACACAACAGCCGCACAATGACTATCCCATCAAGACACACAACAGCCGCACAAAGACTATCCCATCAAGACACACAACAGCCGCACAAAGACTATCCCATCAAGACACACAACAGCCGCACAAAGACTATCCCATCAAGACACACAACAGCCGCACAAAGACTATCCCATCAAGACACACAACAGCCGCACAAAGACTATCCCATCAAGACACACAACAGCCGCACAAAGACTATCCAATCAAGACACACAACAGCCGCACAATGACTATCCCATCAAGACACACAACAGCCGCACAATGACTAGCCCAACTATTCGCTACTCACCGCTGCAGCACAGCAGGTGGGCCCGCAGCTGCTCCGGCCGACCCAGCTCGGCCAGTCCCAGCCGGTGCAGTCGGCCAGGCTGCGGCAGGAACACCCACAGGAGGCCGCCGCCAACGTTGGATCTGGTAGCTCCGGACAGCAGCGAGCTGACCGTGCTGAGGCCAAGTCCGGCCACTGTCCGGTGGCGGAAGAACTGGCAAGAGTGGCCGTACAGAAACGACTCGTTGCTAATAAATTTGTGCCGCGATTTCCGGTTCCAGTTGCCAAGCGCGTTCGGACTGGGAAATCTGGGCAGCAGGACCTCGGGATTCGCCAGCGATGCAGCTGCGGAGAATCCAAATTTTAAGGCGCTGGCTTTTTTGGAATTGGCAACAATATAGTAGATTGATAATATACTCATTTTTCTTAACTACAAAACTTAAAACAGCAATGATTAATCAATTTAACTAGAAATTAATAGTCAAATGAACAGGTAGAATGTCTTCTGGGATAGGCAAAAAGCAGTCCAACAGAGGATCAAGGATGGGACAGAAAGCAGCCCAACAAAAGATCAAGGATGGAACAGAAAGCAGCCCAACAAAAGATCAAGGATGGAACAGAAAGCAGCCCAACAAAAGATCAAGGATGGGACAGAAAGCAGCCCTACAAAATATCAAGGATGGAACAGAAAGCAGCCCAACAAAAGATCAAGGATTGGGCAGGCAGCCCTACAAAATATCAAGGATGGGACAGGCAGCAGCCCAACAAAGGATCAAGGATGGGACAGGCAGCAGCCCAACAAAGGATCAAGGATGGGACAGGCAGCAGCCCAACAAAGGATCAAGGATGGGACAGAAAGCAGCCCAAAAGGATCAAGGATGGGACAGAAAGCAGCCCAGCAAAGGATCAAAGATGGGACAGGCAGCAGCCCAACAAAGGATCAAGGATGGGACAGAAACCAGCCCAAAAGGATCAAGGATGGGACAGAAAGCAGCCCAGCAAAGGATCAAGGATGGGACAGAAAGCAGCCCAAAAAGGATCAAGGATGGGACAGACAGTGGCTCATCGTGTCGCACTCACCGCTCATGCTGACCAGATCAGCGAGCTGAGGAGACTCCAGATTAGCGGAGTCCAGCTTCACTTTGGTGGCGCTGGCATTCAGCACGCTCAGCGACTTGATGCTGACCTCCTTGTCGTCGACTTCGGTCACTCGGTACAGCGCCCGGTCTCCCGAGTTGCTGTTCTCAGTGTAGCGAAGCCAGTGACCCCGCTGCAGACTGCTTGAGAAGTTTAGCGCCTGATAATAAAGCAAAATTATTTTGGTACAGCCACACATTACAGGTGAGACAGGTAGTCACACACTGGGATTCAACAGGTGAGACAGGTAGCCACACACTGGGATACAACAGGTGAGACACGTAGCCACACACTGGGATACAACAGGTGAGACAGGTAGTCACACACTGGGATTCAACAGGTGAGACAGGTAGTCACACACTGGGATTCAACAGGTGAGACAGGTAGCCACACACTGGGATACAACAGGTGAGACACGTAGCCACACACTGGGATACAACAGGTGTCTCTCACCGGAAAATTCTCGGCCCTAACGTGCAGCGCCGCCATCGCCTTCCTGTTGAATACGAGCGACCAGCCGCGCCTCGGCACCAGCAGCCTGTTCAGCGGCACCCCGCTGTCCAGAACCTCCAGCAGGTCGCACGGGCCGCCAGCCTGCCTGGCATTCTCCTCCGTGAATGGCACCGCAAACAGCCGGCGCTGATGCTGGGAGCCGGCGGCCGCCAGCTCGCTGGGCGTCAGCAGGCGCAGCTGAACCTTGTGCCTTTGCTGCGACTCGCCGTAGCCGCTGACCACCACCTCCACCGTGTCGTGGCCCTTCAGACTCTTGTCCGCCTCCGCCATCTCAGACACCTGGCCGGAAGCGGCTGCCCGGGCAGCGGCCGCACCGTGCAGTGGCGCCAGCACCCGGATGCACACGAAGCGCTGGCCGTCTTTCCGGCTGGCGTTCACGACCAGCTCCCGCTCAGCTTTGTCGTCTTCATCCGCGTCGCTGTTCGCCTCGTCTTCCTGCTCTTTCTGTTCCCCTTTGCCGCCGCCGCCCTTCTTCTTGAATGTCAGGGCGGCCGCTTTGCCACCGCCGCCTTTGCCTTGAAACTGGGGCGCCCGCTTCTCCTCAATCGAGCCGAGCATCTCCAGCAGCGACTGCCAGGACGACTCGGACTCGCTCAGTGCCGATGCGGAATCTCCGCTGGCGGCCCTAGTAACCAGGTGGCAGCGCACTGAGCCGCTGCTGATAACTCGAATCTGAGTCGGCTCCGAGGTGCGTAGCTCGATCATGAGCAGGCCGGAGAGCACGCCGGAGATGCCCCGGTTGCCGCCGCGGAGCCCCACCGACTGCACGTGGCAGGGCAGCTCGAGCTGCGGCCACACGCTGGCCAGCTGGTAGCGCACCGAGTCGAACGGCTCCCGCTCCTGGCCGCTGTCTTCGCTGCCGACGGCACCGGCCACAGCTGCTGAAGTCTCCGCCGCTGCGGGCCTCCAGGCGGCCGAGTCCACCAGCTGGACGATCTCCCCGGGCGAGTGCATCCCGACGCAGGCGAAGAAGCCTCCGGCGGGCGGTTCGACTGGCTCGCTGGACACCTCGACGAAATCGCCGACGCCGCGGCGATCAAGCGAGAAGATGCAGCGCAGGCGGCCGGACACCGGCTTGAGCTGGCAGCGCACCTGACAGCCTGGCAGGGAGGACTCGGCTGAGAACGGCTCCAGCCTGCGGGTTGACTGGCCGCTGCTCAGGAAGAGGCTGCCAGGTTGAGCAAGGTGAAGAATTAGAATTCATAAAATTGAATGTCTCACTGAGTTGGAAAGTACGAATTGAGGCGGAAAATAAGGGAGAAAGACGCGAAAACGGAGCTGGACGGCAATGTGAAGAGAGGCAAGGAACGCATTTTCCTGGGTGTACATACAGCGGCTTTGACTTGTTGCTACTGTGTATGGGCTGATCAAGAAACGCCAAAATCGAATCCGGGTCTGATACTAAGGCAGGATTGGGGTGGGTGTCAGGTGAGGCAGGATTGGGGTGGGTGTAAGGGTAAGGCAGGATTGGAGTGGGTATCGGGTGAGGGGTTTCGGGTGAGGCAGGACTGTGGTGGGTGTCAGGTGAGGCAGGATTGGAGTGGTTGTCAGGTGAGGCAGGATTGGAGTGGGTGTCAGGTGAGGCAGGATTGGAGTGGTTGTCAGGTGAGGCAGGATTGGGGTGGGTGTAAGGGTGAGGCAGGATTGGAGTGGTTGTCAGGTGAGGCAGGATTGGGGTGGGTGTAAGGGTGAGGCAGGATTGGGGTGGGTGTAAGGGTGAGGCAGGATTGGGGTGGGTGTAAGGGTAAGGCAGGATTGGGGTGGGTATCGGGTGAGGGGTTTCGGGTGAGGCAGGACTGTGGTGGTTGTCAGGTGAGGCAGGATTGGAGTGGGTGTCAGGTGAGGCAGGATTGGAGTGGTTGTCAGGTGAGGCAGGATTGGAGTGGGTGTCAGGTGAGGCAGGATTGGGGTGGGTGTAAGGGTAAGGCAGGATTGGGGTGGGTATCGGGTGAGGGGTTTCGGGTGAGGCAGGACTGTGGTGGTTGTCAGGTGAGGCAGGATTGGAGTGGGTGTCAGGTGAGGCAGGATTGGAGTGGTTGTCAGGTGAGGCAGGATTGGAGTGGGTGTCAGGTGAGGCAGGATTGGAGTGGGTGTAAGGGTGAGGCAGGATTGGGGTGGGTGTAAGGGTGAGACAGGATTGGGGTGGGTGTCAGGTGAGACAGGTTTGGGTGGGTGTCAGGTGAGGCAAGATTGGGGTGGGTGTCAGGTGAGGCAGGATTGGGGTGGGTGTCGTGTGAGACAGGATTGGGGTGGGTGTCAGGTGAGACAGGATTGGGGTGGGTGTCAAGTGAGACAGGTTTGGGTGGGTGTCAGGTGAGGCAGGATTGGGGTTGGTGTCAGGTGAGGCAGGATTGGGGTGGGTGTCGGGTGAGACAGGATTGGGGTGGGTGTCAGGTGAGGCAGGATTGGGGTGGGTGTCGGGTGAGACAGGATTGGGGTGGGTGTAAGGGTGAGGCAGGATTGGGGTGGGTGACGGGTCAGGCAGGATTGGGGTGGGTGTCGTGTGAGACAGGTTTGGGTGGGTGTCAGGTGAGGCAAGATTGGGGTGGGTGTCAGGTGAGGCAGGATTGGGGTGGGTGTCGTGTGAGGCAGGGTTGGGGTGGGTGTAAGGGTGAGGCAGGATTGGGGTGGGTGTCAGGTGAGGCAGGATTGGGGTGGGTGTCAGGTGAGACAGGATTAGGGTGGGTGTCAGGTGAGGCAGGATTGGGGTTGGTGTCAGGTGAGGCAGGATTGGGGTGGGTGTCGGGTGAGACAGGATTGGGGTGGGTGTCAGGTGAGGCAGGATTGGGGTGGGTGTCGGGTGAGACAGGATTGGGGTGGGTGTAAGGTTGAGGCAGGATTGGGGTGGGCGACGGGTGAGGCAGGATTGGGGTGGGTGTCGTGTGAGACAGGTTTGGGTGGGTGTCAGGTGAGGCAAGATTGGGGTGGGTGTCAGGTGAGGCAGGATTGGGGTGGGTGTCGTGTGAGGCAGGGTTGGGGTGGGTGTAAGGGTGAGGCAGGATTGGGGTGGGTGTCAGGTGAGGCAGGATTGGGGTGGGTGTCAGGTGAGACAGGATTAGGGTGGGTGTCAGGTGAGGCAGGATTGGGGTGGGTGTCGGGTGAGGCAGGATTAGGGTGGGTGTCGGGTGAGGCAGGATTGGGTGGGTGTCGGGTGAGGCAGGATTGGGGTGTGTGTAAGGGTGAGGCAGGATTGGGGTGTGTGTAAGGGTGAGGCAGGATTGGGGTGTGTGTAAGGGTGAGGCAGGATTGGGGTGTGTGTAAGGGTGAGGCAGGATTGGGTGGTCAAGCCACACTGTTATCTTGTTCATTTGCTCAATAAAAACAGTATCTTTACTTTCTGTTTTTTTAGACAGAAAACTATTAAACGCTTAAAAATAAAATTTAGTTGGACTAGCTGACTTACCCTCCATCGTCGCCATGGTAACCAATAGAACCAGCCCGCCAGCCCGGCTGCGAAGTTGTGTGATAGCCGAATGGGACGAGGCCGATGCTGATTGTGCCCTCGGCTCCGCGGGATACGATTTCTGGTTTGTCATTTGTCAGTGTGTGTGTTGTTTTACTTAAGCAATCAAAACAGCAGTAGACAAATTCTCATTTGAATGCTCACTGATAGTAAAGGTGTCGCTGCCTCCAGTAAGAGGACTCTGGCCAATCAGAAGGCCAACAGGCAACTGACTGCTTCTATCCCCCACGCAACTGTAGGCTAGTAGGCCCGCGTCCTGCCACAGGTAGCTGTTGGACTTGGCAGAGTAGTTGTAGCGGGGCATCTGCTCTGCTGATGACTGGGCGTCGGACAGTGATAAGTCTTCCGGCAGCTGGAAACCAATCGGGTGAGGCAGGATTGGGGTGGGTGTTGGGTGAGGTAGGATTGGGGTGGGTGTCGTGTGAGGCAGGATTGGGGTGGGTATTTGGAAAGGCAGGATTGGGGTGGGTTTTGGGTGAGGTAAGATTGGGGTGAGTGTCGGGAGAGGCAGGATTGGGGTGGATGTCGGGAGAGGCAGGATTGGGGTGGATGTCGGGAGAGGCAGGATCGGGGTGGGTGTCGTATGAGGCAGGATTGGGGTGGGTATTTGGAAAGGCAGGATTGGGGTGAGTATCGGGAGAGGCAGGATTGGGGTGGGTATTTGGAAAGGCAGGATTGGGGTGAGTGTCGGGTGAGGCAGGATTGGGGTGAGTGTCGGGAGAGGCAGGATTGGGTGGGTATTTGGAAAGGCAGGATTGGGGCGGGTGTCGGGTGAGGCAGGATTGGAGTGAGTGTCGGTCGAGGCAGGATTGGAGTGGGTGTCAGGTGAGGCAGGATTGGGGTGGATGTCGGGAGAGGCAGGATTGGGGTGGATGTCGGGAGAGGCAGGATCAGGGTGGGTGTCGTGTGAGGCAGGATTGGGGTGGGTATTTGGAAAGGCAGGATTGGGGCGGGTGTCGTGTGAGGCAGGATTGGGGTGAGTGTCGGGTGAGGCAGGATTGGGGCGGGTGTCGTGTGAGGCAGGATTGGGGTGGGTATTTGGAAAGGCAGGATTGGGGTGGGTGTCGGGTGAGGCAGGATTGGAGTGAGTGTCGGTCGAGGCAGGATTGGGGTGAGCGTGGGGCCGTCAAGTAGAGGCAGCTGGGTCTTGCGTGGCTATGTAATAGTTGAATCTTGTACACCCAATCCGCTTACATTTGCCGGAGACAATCTGAAGCTGATGTCAACAGAATAGTCAAGCGATTGTGGCTTCGACTTAAACTCGAGATCTATAAGTTTACAGCGATGTATTTCTATCAGTAGCAAGTAGAAATATTGTGACCAAATTTCAAATCTGCAACCTACCCTTTTCTAGAACGTTAACTTCCGGATAGACTTGAATTAGGCCAGAAGTTGAGGTGCTGAAGACGAAAGTGGGGATAGACAAGTTTTGCATACAGCTCTGTTGCACCGATGTTTTCACTATTCGATCATAAACAAGGCCAAATTCTCACTCCTTCAGGCAGACGATGAGCTCATCCTGAGCAATCAGCTGGTTCCGGCAGAAGGTGACCTCGGGCTTGGAAGCCGATTGCAGCGACAGCCGAGGACACAGCTCCACTGCCGGGCCCTGGAAATTATCAACTGGACAGTGTATTTTCATGGCGCAGTTTCGCTTTTCTAGCTTTCATCTTCTATGGATTTGATCTCAAAAAGCATTGGGTTTGGCCCTGAGCTTAGATATATAAATATGGAGGTCTGCGGGCACCCCGGCACAACAACAGTAGTAATAATAATGGGCAGATGTGCAACCGACAGCTCAGCCGCAGTAATTGCGCGGCATCTGAAGGCTGCGTACGGCTGTTCAGTCCAAGGACTGGGGGGTCGCCACACACCCTCAATTACCCCAGCTAATGCTGGCACCCATTTTACAGCTGGGTGAACTGAAGCAATGCAGAGTTTAAGTGTTCCAACGTGGGTCGAGAATCGAACCCCCGACCTTACAGTCGTGAGTCCGACGCTCTGACCACTGGGCTACAACCCCCTCTTGGGCTCCATAAATTTGGAGAGTCAAATCCTCTTAAACGGCTAGCTGAGGCTGATTTTCTCCTACCTGATCGTCCAGTCGAAGCCGCCGCCTGCTCAAAGCCCGACGCAGGTCGCTGCCGCCGTCGCCGCCGGTGGACAAGTTGATGGAGCCGGGCAGCGCCCTGTTGGGGTGCACACAGGCGTGCAGCGCCCAGGCGGCGGCCACGCAGTCGGCGCAGACTCCGCAGGTGGCGCAGGCCCGCCGGACGGCCGGCTCGCACAGACAGCGGGCGACGCCGCCGATGCCCGAGTCGATCCGATTGAAGCGGCAGGCCGGGCCGGCCCGGGCGCAGTTGCCGCACAGGACGCAGACGCTGGGGGCGTGGCCGGCCTCGGGGCTGGCGGGGTCCCAGCTGTGCCGGCAGGTCAGCGACCGATTCTCTGAGATCCCGAAAAAATTGAGAGTTGGATTAAGTGGATTTTGAATAACAGAGGTTGATGGATTCAATGAGGCAGAGAAGCTGAGGGATTCAATGAGGCAGAGAAGCTGAGGAACTTGATGTGGCACCAGGTGAGGTCCTTGATGATCGAAGCACAAAAGCTTCTAGATTGGATGAGGCACAGAAGCTGAGGGATTCAATGAGGCAGAGAAGCTGAGGGACTTGATGTGGCACCAGGTGAGGTCCTTGATGAAGCACAAAAGCTTCTAGATTGGATGAGGCACAGAAGCTGAGGGATTCAATGAGGCAGAGAAGCTGAGGGACTTGATGTGGCACCAGGTGAGGTCCTTGATGAAGCACAAAAGCTTCTAGATTGGATGAGGCACAGAAGCTGAGGGATTCAATGAGCAGAGAAGCTGAGGGACTTGATGTGGCACCAGGTGATGTCCTTGATGATCGAAGCACAAAAGCTTCTAGATTGGATGAGGCACAGAAGCTGAGGGATTCAATGAGCAGAGAAGCTGAGGGACTTGATGTGGCACCAGGTGATGTCCTTGATGATCGAAGCACAAAAGCTTCTAGATTGGATGAGGCACAGAAGCTGAGGGATTCAATGAGCAGAGAAGCTGAGGGACTTGATGTGGCACCAGGCGAGGTCCTTGATGAAGCACAAAAGCTTCTAGATTGGATGAGGCACAGAAGCTGAGGGATTCAATGAGGCAGAGAAGCTGAGGGACTTGATGTGGCACCAGGTGAGGTCCTTGATGAAGCACAAAAGCTTCTAGATTGGATGAGGCACAGAAGCTGAGGGATTCAATGAGGCAGAGAAGCTGAGGGACTTGATGTGGCACCAGGTGAGGTCCTTGATGAAGCACAAAAGCTTCTAGATTGGATGAGGCACAGAAGCTGAGGGATTCAATGAGGCAGAGAAGCTGAGGGACTTGATGTGGCACCAGGTGAGGTCCTTGATGAAGCACAAAAGCTTCTGGATTGGATGAGGCACAGAAGCTGAGGGATTCAATGAGGCAGAGAAGCTGAGGGACTTGATGTGGCACCAGGTGAGGTCCTTGATGATCGAAGCACAAAAGCTTCTAGATTGGATGAGGCACAGAAGCTGAGGGATTCAATGAGGCAGAGAAGCTGAGGGACTTGATGTGGCACCAGGTGATGTTCTTGATGATCGAAGCACAAAAGCTTCTAGATTGGATGAGGCACAGAAGCTGAGGGATTCAATGAGGCAGAGAAGCTGAGGGACTTGATGTGGCACCAGGTGAGGTCCTTGATGAAGCACAAAAGCTTCTAGATTGGATGAGGCACAGAAGCTGAGGGATTCAATGAGGCAGAGAAGCTGAGGGACTTGATGTGGCACCAGGTGATGTTCTTGATGATCGAAGCACAAAAGCTTCTAGATTGGATGAGGCACAGAAGCTGAGGGATTCAATGAGGCAGAGAAGCTGAGGGACTTGATGTGGCACCAGGTGATGTTCTTGATGATCGAAGCACAAAAGCTTCTAGATTGGATGAGGCACAGAAGCTGAGGGATTCAATGAGGCAGAGAAGCTGAGGGACTTGATGTGGCACCAGGTGATGTTCTTGATGATCGAAGCACAAAAGCTTCTAGATTGGATGAGGCACAGAAGCTGAGGGATTCAATGAGGCAGAGAAGCTGAGGGACTTGATGTGGCACCAGGTGAGGTCCTTGATGAAGCACAAAAGCTTCTGGATTGGATGAGGCACAGAAGCTGAGGGATTCAATGAGGCAGAGAATCTGGGAGATTTATGGATTGGATGCGACAGAAGCTGGGTGATCCAATTAAGCAAACAAGCTAAAGGATTCAATGAAGCAGTGAAGCTGGGGACTTGATGAGGCACGGGTGAGGTCTTTGATGAGACACAACAGCAACAACAACAACAGCAGCAAAAACAACAACAACAGCAACAACCACAACAACAACAACAACAACAGCAACAACCACAACAACAACAACAGCAACAACAACAGCAACAACCACAACAGCAACAACAGCAACAACAACAACAACAACAACAACAACAACAACAACAACAACAACAACAACAACAACAACAACAGCAACAACAACAGCAACAACCACAACAGCAACAACAGCAGCAGCAACAACAACAACAACAACAACAGCAACAACAACAGCAGCAACAACAACAACAGCAACAACCACAACAGCAACAACAACAACAGCAACAACCACAACAACAACAACAGCAACAACAACAGCAACAACCACAACAGCAACAACAACAACAACAACAACAACAACAACAACAACAACAACAACAACAACAGCAACAACAACAGCAGCAACAACAACAACAGCAACAACAACAGCAACAACCACAACAGCAACAACAGCAGCAACAACAGCAGCAACAACAACAACAACAACAACAACAACAGCAACAACAACAACAGCAACAACCACAACAGCAACAACAACAACAGCAACAACCACAACAGCAACAAGGCGACAGTACAGTTCAGAAAAGGCGGTGCCAGATCAGGCACAGAAGCTTATGGATTCAATATGGCACAGAAGATGAGGGACTCGATGAGGCAGAGAAGTTGAGAGACTCAATTAGGTATTCAATAGATGAGATGAAGCATTTGGGAGGCCATAAAATGAAACACGCAGGCTAACCGGGTTCGCCGCTCTCCTCCTTCTCGCCATCCGCAGAGGACTGAACCTGGACACCGAGGCAGCCCTGTCTCAGCAGCAGGGCGTCCAGCGCATCGGTGAACAGGTGCAGCGCCGACCACAGCAGCTGCCTGGTGGACGCCCGCTGCGCCGACGACATTTTGCCAGAGGCAGCGGCCACAGGCAGCCAGGCCGTGAGGTGCAGCTCTCCGTTCCTGCCGTCTGCGCCAGCTCCATCCTCGTCGCCGCTTTTAGTCACGTGAGCAACGACAATCTCGACGCCCCAGAGGCTGCGAACAAAGCCGGAGGCTGAGCAGCGGCACAGCTGGCCGAGCCGGCTGGTCAGGCCGAACAGGGCGGGCAGGGCGCGCTCAACCGGCCGGACAATGCCTCGGTAGACTCGGTAGGCAGCGACTGGCTCGCTACCGGCTGGCAGCTGGGCGTGGGTGAACAGCGGCCAGTCCAGGGCTTTCCGGCGGCGGCCGGCAGCGCAGTACAGATTCGTGTAGAACAGGCGCTCGTCTTCGGCGCTGCGACGCAGAGGCGCCAGAGGGACCAGGGCGCCGGAGTCGGCCAGGATGCGGCGCAGGTGAGGCTGGGATTGGAGATGACCGGGAGTCAGCGCTGATTTTTATAAATGAAGCCTTCAAATTATTGTAAAGGTTACTGATTTTTGCTGACTGACTGTTTCAATAGCTCCTGACTCATTGTGTATCAGCTCCTGACTCATTGTGTATCAGCTCCTGACACATTTTGTATCAGCTCCTGACTCATTCTGTATCAGCTCCTGACTCATTCTGTATCAGCTCCTGACACATTTTGTATCAGCTCCTGACTCATTTTGTATCAGCTCCTGACTCATTGTGTATCAGCTCCTGACTCATTTTGTATCAGCTCCTGACTCATTCTGTATCAGCTCCTGACTCATTTTGTATCAGCTCCTGACTCATTTTGTATCATCTCCTGATTCATTCTGTATCAGCTCCTGACTCATTCTGTATCAGCTCCTGACTCATTGTGTATCAGCTCCTGACTCATTTTGTATCAGCTCCTGACTCATTCTGTATCAGCTCCTGACTCATTTTGTATCAGCTCCTGACTCATTTGTATCATCTCCTGATTCATTCTGTATCAGCTCCTGACTCATTCTGTATCAGCTCCTGACTCATTCTGTATCAGCTCCTGACTCATTTTGTATCAGCTCCTGACTCATTCTGTATCAGCTCCTGACTCATTCTGTATCAGCTCCTGACTCATTCTGTATCAGCTCCTGGCACATTCTGTATCAGCTCCTGACTCATTCTGTATCAGCTGCTAACTCATTGTGTCACATCTCCTGACTCATTCTGTCACAGCTCCCGACTTTTTCTGAAAAGTCATAATTTTTGGATTTCACCCGAGTGTTTGTCGCTGGCTATGAATATGTAGATATAGATATAACAAATCGCTCTATTTTAGATTACCGATATGTAGTGCATGTTCTATTATCAAGGCAAAATTTTAATTAGAAAAACGAATTGATTCGATTAAAAGATCGACCATTTTAAAGCAAAATTCTCAAAAAAATTGCCGATCCAAAAAAGTTCAACGCTGACCTCTTCGGCTGAGGTCACTCCAGCGGCTTTAAGTGCCTGGGCCAGGGTGGCTTCGCTCCACACACCCGCGTCCGGCTCGAGTCCGGGTAGCAACGGCCCAGCAACCAGGGGCGGATCGAAGGGCAGCGATTCGAGCAGGTCGAAGAACCACGGCAGGTCGGTGACGATTAGGCTCAGGTGGCGGAGAAATATTACCGAGCCCTGCGGAGTTCAGGTAGATGGGGGTGATGGGGTAGATTTCGTACAAAACAGCCACTGACACTATCACAGTCAGTGACTCATTTTTAAATGTCGCCTGACTCACTCTTTATCAGCTCCTGACTCACTCTGTCACAGCTCCTGACTCACTCTGTAGCAGCTCCTGACTCACTCTGTCACAGCTCCTGACTCATTCTGTCACAGCTCCTGACTCATTCTGTCACAGCTCCTGACTCACTCTGTCACAGCTCCTGACTCATTCTGTCACAGCTCCTGACTCACCCTCTCATGCAGCCACTGTAGCGCCTCCACCAGCTGCCGCCTGCCGAACTTCTCGTCCGCCTCTTTCAGGCAGTCCAGCGCGCAGATCCGGCCCCGCCCGCTGCCCTCAGTGGCCGCCTTCAGCGCCTCCTTGACGTGGCGAATTCGCCACAGCCGGTCGGGCAGCAGCGCCTCCACTGCCGCCTGCGACGTGGCCGCCAGGGCCGCCCGGAGCTCGGGCAGCTGGTCGGTCCCAAACAGCTCGAGATCGTCGCCGATTCGCCTCTCCAGGTAGGCCTGGATGCGCTCGGCCGTGCCGGACAGCTCCGACCAACGCAGCTGGCGCAGAAACTCGCCGCCGCCTCCGCCGCCGCTTTCAGCCAGTCGCTTCTCCTCGACCTCCAGGCTGGCCGTCGCCTGATCGCGGACCCGCTTCAGCTCGGCCGCGACGCCTTCTCGAATGTGAGCCGCTGTCGAACTGGCGGCGGACGACGACGATGACATTCGATGGCAGAGGACGCGGAACGGCGGCGTGTGCAGCGGCGTCCCGACAGACGGGCCGCTTTCAACAGCAGCAGAAGACGTCGCCTCGGCCCCGGCTGAGACCTTGGACTTCGCCAAGTCGGGCACCGGGGGGCCGCCACCGACGCTGGAGTAGACGGGGCTGGCCGAATCCGGCAGCAGGTAGAAGCCCACGTCGTCCGCCTTGCCTTTGGCGCAGCTGGCGTAGCCGAACACGCCTTCGTGCACCGTCTGCGACACCTTGCCCTTCTTTTGGACTGAGCCGCCGCGAGACAGCGCCGAGGACTTCACGATGAACTGGTGCACCGTGGCCTTGTTTAGCACGATGTTCACCATGTTTGATTCGCCGCTGAGGGCGCCTTTGCGCACCTCGATTGATACAACGAAGTTGTCCTTGTCAGAGACGAACGTGTCCGTCTTCCAGGTGGCCGGGATGGACATGACTCCGTCATCCTTGACGCAGCTCAGCTTGCTGGAGAAGTTTTCGGATGGCTTTGCAGATTTTTTATTTATTGTCAAGGCATACCGTATCGGGGTGTCAGGTCGGCGCTGACAGATCGGGGTGTCAGATCCACTGAAGTTAGGGATTTCAGGCCCGCTGAAGTTAGGGGTGTCAGGCCCGCTGAAGTTAGGGGTGTCAGTCCCGCTGAAGTTAGGGGTGTCAGTCCCGCTGAAGTTAGGGGTGTCAGGCCCGCTGAAGTTAGGGATGTCAGGCCCGCTGAAGTTAGGGATGCCAGTCTCGCTGAAGCTAGGGGTGTCAGGCCCGCTGAAGTACCGGAGGCTCCGCACTCACAATTCTTTTCCAGAGTCGCTGAACTCCAATTTTACAATCGCTCGCTCGTAGAGGTCGGAGAAGCTGTGAAATTTCTGAGAAAACTCGAACCACTTCGGATCCATTCGAATCAGGCCGACCGTGCACTCTTTGCAGTCGGCAACAACCACTGAGAACACGGAGCTGGGCTTGCGGATGTCGAGCTCATTGTTGCTAACGAACATACTGTTGCACTCTTCCATTGGGAGGCTGCGGAGTTTTTTGAATAGAGTTTGTGATTGAATGCAGCTCTGAACCGTTGACCCACAGGACTTAGAGCTTGACCCACTTGACCCATGGATCCTTGAGCTTGACCCACGGTTCCTAGAGCTTGACCCACGGATCCTAGAGCTTGACCCACTTGACCCATGGATCCTTGAGCTTGACCCACGGTTCCTAGAGCTTGACCCACGGATCCTAGAGCTTGACCCACCTGACCCACGGATCCTTGAGCTTGACCCACGGATCCTAGAGCTTGACCCATGGATCCTTAAGCTTGACCCACGGTTCCTAGAGCTTGACCCACGGATCCTAGAGCTTGACCCACCTGACCCACGGATCCTTGAGCTTGACCCACGGATCCTAGAGCTTGACCCACGGATCCTAGAGCTTGAACCACAGATCCTAGAGCTTTACCCATGGATCCTTGAGCTTGACCCACGGTTCCTAGAGCTTGACCCACGGATCCTAGAGCTTGACCCATGGATTCTTGAGCTTGACCCACGGTTCTAGAGCTTGACCCACGGATCCTTGAGCTTGACCCACGGATCCTAGAGCTTGATCCACGGATCCTAGAGCTTGACCCACGGATCCTAGAGCTTGACCCACAGATCCTAGAGCTTGACCCATGGATCCTTGAGCTTGACCCACGGTTCCTAGAGCTTGACCCACAGATCCTAGAGCTTGACCCATGGATTCTTGAGCTTGACCCACGGTTCCTAGAGCTTGACCCACGGATCCTTGAGCTTGACCCACGGATCCTAGAGCTTGACCCACAGATCCTAGAGCTTGACCCACTGATCCTAGAGCTTGACCCACGGATCCTTGAGCTTGACCCACGGATCCTAGAGCTTGACCCACGGATCCTAGAGCTTGATCCACCTGACCCACGGATCCTTGAGCTTGACCCACGGATCCTTGAGCTTGACCCACGGATCCTAGAGCTTGACCCACGGATCCTAGAGCTTGACCCACGGATCCTAGAGCTTGACCCACGGATCCTTGAGCTTGACCCACGGATCCTAGAGCTTTACCCATGGATCCTTGAGCTTGACCCACGGTTCCTAGAGCTTGACCCACGGATCCTAGAGCTTGACCCATGGATTCTTGAGCTTGACCCACGGTTCTAGAGCTTGACCCACGGATCCTAGAGCTTGACCCACGGATCCTAGAGCTTGATCCACGGATCCTAGAGCTTGACCCACGGATCCTAGAGCTTGACCCACAGATCCTAGAGCTTGACCCATGGATCCTTGAGCTTGACCCACGGTTCCTAGAGCTTGACCCACAGATCCTAGAGCTTGACCCATGGATTCTTGAGCTTGACCCACGGTTCCTAGAGCTTGACCCACGGATCCTTGAGCTTGACCCACGGATCCTAGAGCTTGACCCACGGATCCTAGAGCTTGACCCACAGATCCTAGAGCTTGACCCACTGATCCTAGAGCTTGACCCACGGATCCTTGAGCTTGACCCACGGATCCTAGAGCTTGACCCACGGATCCTAGAGCTTGATCCACCTGACCCACGGATCCTTGAGCTTGACCCACGGATCCTTGAGCTTGACCCACGGATCCTAGAGCTTGACCCACGGATCCTAGAGCTTGACCCACGGATCCTAGAGCTTGACCCACGGATCCTTGAGCTTGACCCACGGATCCTAGAGCTTTACCCATGGATCCTTGAGCTTGACCCACGGTTCCTAGAGCTTGACCCACGGATCCTTGAGCTTGACCCACGGATCCTAGAGCTTTACCCACGGATCCTAGAGCTTGACCCACAGATCCTAGAGCTTGACCCACTGATCCTAGAGCTTGACCCACGGATCCTTGAGCTTGACCCACGGATCCTAGAGCTTGACCCACGGATCCTAGAGCTTGATCCACCTGACCCACGGATCCTTGAGCTTGACCCACGGATCCTTGAGCTTGACCCACGGATCCTAGAGCTTGACCCACGGATCCTAGAGCTTGACCCACGGATCCTAGAGCTTGACCCACGGATCCTTGAGCCTGACCCACGGATCCTAAAGTATGACCCATGGAGCTTAAAAAGTTAAGAAAAGAACTTGGAGCTTGACTTAAACAGTTAAAGTAGGTCTTTAAACCATTTGTCCACTCACATCCATTTTTCCACTTGCTTCACTCCGACATGATGGTACTCGGGGCCCTTCACCATCTCGATCTTGTCGTCGGCCTCGACATCGGCGCCACCTTTTCGGTCCACCTTTGGCTTGTCGGGAATGTTGGGAATGCTCGCGTCTGAAGCCGTGGCGAGCTTGCGTCTGGTTGCCGGGTCTGGCTGCTTCAGCACAGGATTCGCCTGGGGACAAGTTTGAGTTGGTGCTATCCATTTGCCTAGTAGTGCTCATGCCTAACTTGTCTACTCTCAGTCTATCCTACCTACTCTCAGTCTATCCTACCTACCCTCAGTCTACCCTACCTACCCTCAGTCTACCCTACCTACTCTCAGTCTACCCTACCTACTCTCAGTGTACCCTACCTACTCTCAGTCTACCCTACCTACTCTCAGTGTACCCTACCTACTCTCAGTGTACCCTACCTACTCTCAGTGTACCCTACCTACTCTCAGTGTACGCTACCTACTCTCAGTGCACCCTACCTACTCTCAGTGTACCCTACCTACTCTCAGTGCACCCTACCTACTCTCAGTCTGCACCCAAGTCCCAAACGCCTCACCTTAGACAGGTAGGTCACCAGCGTCTCGGCTATGTGCCCAACAGCTCTATCGAAGTCGTTGAGCACCACAATGACAACCTGGTCCGGCTGGCTTGGAAAGTACTGCAGGTTGTAGGCCTGTAGATAGATTGTGGCGATTGAGTTTTTGTCTTGATGAGTGGGGAAATGGGCAGCCCGGGCCAAGAAGTGTTTATCGTTTTGTCCCACGAAACGTAGACAGTTTATGGCTAAGTGTTTATTAATTAAATCTTCAGTACAATGCTATTAACCGAGGGCTCATTGACAGCATTTTTTCACATTTTTGCGCGAGTACTTATTGTTGGATTTTTGTCATTAGTGTTTGCAGATATGGTTTAATGAACAAAATCTCGCTTGATATTGAAATATTTTAACAATTGATTATGACGTGTTGGGGGGTTGTCGCTGACTATTGACTGGCTAGATATTAAACTGACTCACTTTGTGCCCTGCTTACCATGCCTAGCGTCCACCCCACTCATGCGTACATCAATGCGCACATAGCGTACTTTCAAATCTAACTTTTATCAATAACTCAAATATCGTTTTATACCACTACGTATTTAAATAACTGAATCTAGCTTTTCTTCGTTGTAATATTTTCTCAGCAAATATATCAGTTCGCTGCATTATTGTTCAAATTAAACAAGCCTTGTCTGCGTCGCGTCAGATTATATATCCATTTTGTCTAATTTACAGTTTACTTGCGTGTGTGCTGCTGAGCACTCATAGTTCAGAGCAATATAAAAGTCAAGAGAAACTCACGGACAAGCACAGCTCGGTCGCCACCACGTGGGCGTCGCCAACCTTCATGAATTTGTCGTCCACCGCCGCGCCCCGACCGCCGGCCGCCTTCAGCTTGCCCTCCTTCACCGCAGACATCGCGCTGAACTGAACTTCCGGCAGCGACACGAACAGCAGGCTGCTGACCGCCAGCTCCTCGGCCAGCTCTGCGAGGATAAATAATTGACCTTCTTTGTCACCTGCGTAAGGCCTAGCCAGGGTAGATAGATAGGGTAGATAGGGTAGATAGGATAGATAGGGTAGATAGGATAGATAGGGTAGATAGGATAGATAGGGTAGATAGGATAGATAGGGTAGATAGGATAGATAGGGTAGATAGGGTAGTTAGGGTAGATTGGATAGATAGGGTAGATAGGATAGATAGGATAGATAGGATAGATAGGGTAGATTGGATAGATAGGGTAGATAGGATAGATAGGGTAGATTGGATAGATAGGGTAGATAGGATAGATAGGGTAGATAGGGTAGATTGGATAGATTGGGTAGTCAGGGTAGATTGGGTAGATAGGGTAGATAGGGTAAATTGGGCAGATGGGGTTGTTAAGGTAGATAGGAAAGATATTGTAGATAAGATAGATAAGGCATATAGGGTAGATAGCTTAGTAGACGATATAAATAGGGTATACAGGGTAGATTGGATAGATAGGGTAGATACGGTAGATAGAGTAGATAGGGTAGATAAGGCAGTGACAAGATAAGTAGAAATGGGAGGTAGATAGATTTGGAGGGCAAGAGAGTGGTAGATAGGGTATATTTTGCCCACCCACCTTTGTTCTTCTTCAAGTCATCATCGTCCATTTTATCGGCAATGTCCGTCTTGACCACGGAAGCGCTGGAGAAAGTCCGGAACAGGTGCGCTATGGAATTCTTGGTGATGGCGGGGCAGTGCTGCAGGTCGATGTTCATCTGGACTTTCTGTTGGTGCAGTGAAGGTGTGTCGTTTTAGTACACTCTTCTACTAATAGTAGCACCATATATAGACGGTATTTTTTAAACAGGATACAAACCTTAATCTTCTCCGGATCCTTTCTCTCTTTTTCAAAGGCTTCGCACAGCCAACGGATGCCCTGGTCGGTGATGTAGGCCTCGCCGCGAAATGACAGTTGGAAAAATTGCGCTGAATCCTTCTTGGCCTGGGTTCGGGTTAGAGCAGGGTGGTTAGCTAGTAGTAGTAGTAGTAGTAGTAGTAGTAGTAGTAGTATTAGTAGTAAGTAGTAGTAGTAGTAGTTGTAGTAGTAGTAGTATTAGTAGTATTAATAGTAGTAGTAGTAGTAGTAGTAGTAGTAGTAGTAGTAGTAGTAGTAGTAGCAGTAGTAGTAGTAGTAGTAGTAGTAGTAGTAGTAGTAGTAGTAGTAGTAGTAGTAGTAGTAGTAGTAGTAGTAGTAGTAGTAGTAGTAGTAGTAGTAGTAGTAGTAGTAGTAGTAGTAGTAGTAGTAGTAGTAGTAGTAGTAGTAGTAGCATTAGTAGTATCAATAGTAGTAGTAGTAGTAGTAGTAGTAGTAGCATTAGTAGTATCAATAGTAGTAGTAGTAGTAGTAGTAGTAGTAGTAGTAGTAGTAGTAGTAGTAGTAGTAGTAGTAGTAGTAGTAGTAGTAGTAGTAGTAGTAGTAGTAGTAGTAGTAGTAGTAGTAGTAGTAGTAGTAGTAGTAGTAGTAGTAGTAGTAGTAGTAGTAGTAGTAGTAGTAGTAGTAGTAGTAGTAGTAGTAGTAGTAGTAGTAGTAGTAGTAGTAGTAGTAGTAGTAGTAGTAGTAGTAGTAGTAGTAGTAGTAGTAGTAGTAGTAGTAGTAGTAGTAGTAGTAGTAGTAGTAGTAGTAGTAGTAGTAGTAGTAGTAGTAGTAGTAGTAGTAGTAGTAGTAGTAGTAGTAGTAGTAGTAGTAGTAGTAGTAGTAGTAGTAGTAGTAGTAGTAGTAGTAGTAGTAGTAGTAGTAGTAGTAGTAGTAGTAGTAGTAGTAGTAGTAGTAGTAGTAGTAGTAGTAGTAGTAGTAGTAGTAGTAGTAGTAGTAGTAGTAGTAGTAGTAGTAGTAGTAGTAGTAGTAGTAGTAGTAGTACATTCTACACTCACCAGCTCCTTGGCGAAGCTCTTCAACGTCATGTCCGTCCACAACGATGTCCACAGCGGCAGGGTGTTGTCGAATTCCCTCGGCCCATCCGAGCAGCAGAGAATCTGGCTGTCGGAGCGCTGCTTCAACAAACTGTCGAACTTGCCCTTTTGGGTTGATTAAAACTTTGATAATTATGCTTGACTGAAGCTTGAAATATCCCAATCCTTGGTAATTTTAACCCAAAAAATTAAACGGCAACATATACTACTCACATCGAGGGCGTTTCTCTCCAGTTGAAGGCGGTCGTAGGCATTTCGAATAGCCTGCGAATTTTTCGTGCTCAACTGGCTCTGCGGACCGGCGGCGACCTCGTCGCGACGTCGTCGATTAGGACGCACCAAGTTGTTGGAAAACAGATTCTTTTGCTGCTCCTCCTCATCCGAGTCCGGAGTCTCCGAGCCAGTTTCTGTCTCAGTTTTCTCTTCCTCTGAGAAGTTACTAGCGGTCTGCTGTTGCAGCATCTGCTCCTGCTGCACCTGCTGCTGAATGGGAAAAAGATTCGGCGGCGCGGCTTTCCTGGCTGTCTGCTTTGTTCGAGCCATGGCGCTGCTGCTGCTTAGACGCTGGTACCGCTAGCTTTTTGTGCTTGTGCTCGCTTGTTTAGGTCAAAATCGTTTCTTTGCAAAGCTTAAAATATGTGAGATGGGTTTCGAAAAACATCATGTAATATATTGATAATGTAATATATTCTATATGCATTTATGTGTAGTGTCTCTAACATGGCAAATATAAGTCCAATATTTAACAAAAAGATAACTTGAGTTTTCATAAGCAAAAATATATATTTGAATTAATTTTGCTCATTATTAGTATGGATATATTAGACATTTTTTAAACATTTCATATTTTGCCGTTTAAAACTACTAAAAATTAACTTACATGTAACTTAATTAGCAATAATTTAAGTAAAACTTATAGTTGAATTAGAAAAACTAATAGTTGAAACGATAATACATGTATTAGCTGTGACTAAAGTCTAATGCACATATAGTGCATACATTTGGTTATTGTGACCTTCTAGTAACTTTCTAGTGACTATTTCTAAACAGTAAAATGTTCCTGTTTGAAATAAGTAGGCCTATTTATTATCATGCAGTCATGTTAGCTACTGAATGTATTACAAACGCAAAAAGTTTTGTAAAACCCTGAAATTGCTTCAATAGTTGCAGATTTAGTAATATATTTTGGCGAAAACGCAATCAAAATCGGTGAAGAATTGCAATCTGTAGAGCGTTATGGACATTCATTCAAGCATACAAACCTTAGAGATTTAGTATATTTAGATAATAAAACGGAGGATATTCGTTCCATCGAACCGGCGTTATGCTTAATCAGAATCAGAGAAGTATTTAAGGATTGAATGATTTTAGAAACGGACAAAAATATGGACAGTGTTGGGCAAGTTACTCAAAAAAAGTAACTTGCGTTACTGTAACTTAAGTTACCACTTTTTAAAAAGTAACTTACGTTAGCCTAGTAACTTTGAACAAAAACCCGGTAACTTTTAAGTTACTTCCGTTACTTACTTCCGTTACCTATGTTATTAACAAAATTTTCTGCTTTTTTAACATTGCAAATGCGCTGGAACAGCACAAATGATCGCGAAAGCCAGGAGGAAGAATACAACAACATTAATTTCAGTAACTGTATTAAATTTTAATCACTTTAGGCCCTTTCCGTAAAAAGAAGAGAAGCTGAAGGTCAGAAACGTTAAAGGCAAAACGCAATTTAATTTTTAATAACATTATAAGTTATAATACACAAGGACAACTTAACGTAACTTCAGTTGTCCTTGATAATACATCGCTCGTAATAAGTACCTGGCTTTACTCCGCTCTACAGTCTGCTTTACTAGTCTTTTTATTTATTTTCAATTATTATCATAATATTAAATTATTGTGCAGTGCAGTGCAGTGCCAGTGGACTTTAGTGGTGTAGCCAGGGAGGCCGCCTTAACAATCGTTGGGGCGGCAACTTCACCCCACCTGCAAGACACCCCACCTGGGGGGGTGGGGTTTGGCGTGGCGGGTACCAAAAACCATGAGGCGATTGAGTGCCTGCGGCGCTTAAATGAGTGCCTGCGGCGCTTAAATGAGTGCTTGCGGCGCTAAAAGTGGCAATGGCATGAGGCATGGCCAGCCAGGCCAACCCGCCCCCCCCCAATTAAAATTCCTGGCTACGTCGATCACTGAGTGGATTTGTGGAGACTACAGATGAATTTCTTTCTTTGGTTGTTTGTTTCTAAGAACTAAACAAAATATTTTTATTAACTTAAAAACGAAAAGCAAAAATATTTTACCGAAAATAACAAAGTAAAAACATGTTTCAAGTATTTCTTTATTAATTACAGCGTAATACCGTATGATATTATTCACTTAGTTTTGAATTTAGGAATGAAAAATGCTAAAAATGTGACAACTGGCGTAATAGCTAAGCATATCAGTTTTAAATTTAAATATTGCGATTGTTGCAAAGTAACTGTAACGGACTTCCGAAATTTGAGTAACTTACCGTTACTCCGTTACCAAAATAGGAAAGTAACTTGCGTAAGGAACGCTTTACGAAAAAGTAACTTGCGTTACCATTTACAAGTTACTCGGTAACGGAAGTGCCCAACACTGAATATGGAGCTAATCGATTGGCAAACTGCTGGTCAAAGCAAATTGTAGAATAAAAAGCACAGTTTGAAGTCTTGTTATCACACAAAGCTCATTATGATATGCAGAAAACTAGCAGTCAGAATCCAGTGTTTCCATTATATGATGTTTGCTGCTTGTTTTGCTTGAGTTTAAAAACGTGTGCACAGTAAAAATCCCCATGTTAAATGTATGTTAAATATACGTTGTGTTTATAGTAACTGGCTATAGAAATATTTTTAAAAAAGCTTAAGTAAATATCTTTTACTTTTATGTGTTTTTATCAACTTAAATGATAAGTTCTACATAGGCTGTTAGCATATTTTAAAAATTTTGTTGTACCTTTTGCCATTTACGAAATGAAATTTAACACGTTATCCGGGGTCGTTCGCAAATTCTAGGAGGAGCAAAAATTTTAACAATTTTCCGAACATTTACTATTGTTACTGCCATATTGAAAATAATAGGACACTTTTATCTGTGAATAAAGATAATTTTTTGGTTGAACTTTATCATGCAAAAGTGTTTTTAATCATCTGGAGGTATTAAGCGATAATTAGCGATGAAAAAATTCAAATTCAATCATTTTACCGATGTTAATTTTTGATTACTACAAGATGTCTGTAGCTAAAAAAAGTTGTTGTTGTGTTGAAACCTTGCTATATTACATTTAAAATGAAAGCTTATATAAATTTAATTTAAGATTTTTTTAAAGCTTAATAAACTGCGCTATAAATTATTTTATAGACGCTTAACTGTACGCCTAGCATTTCCGGTGGGATAGCCTCTTCTCATCTCACAAAATGTATTTTTCAGCTGACGTCTAGAATGTGCGCTTAAAATGATACATTTTGATGCAGATAATTAGAAAAACATGTCTTATTATCTTTTTGTAAAAAATTGTTATGAAATAGAGCACTATTGTTGATAAAAATAATTAAAAGCAACCATGCATCGCAATAAACTCCTACTTTGAAGCACAAAATAAATATCCTGTAACCACACTAGCATTCTCCATGGAGCACCTTTTGAGCTGAAATTTTACACAGATATCCAGTAAAGTAAACTGAGCAAATGATTTTTTTTGTTTATGAAAATACTTCAATTTGGCTATGTATCAGTTAGTTCATTGGACATATTTATTATATTTTTATTAGAATCCTTGTAACCAAGCTACAGAGAAACATGTGCAAAACTGGACCTTGAAATTTGACCTGAATGATCAGCAAATGTGTATCTCGAAATGATTTTTTTTGTTTTCATCAAGTCATTCTATGCTAATTTTTTCTGAAGGGAAAGATACCATATATTTAAAGTCAATAGGGGAAGCATTTAGACTTATTCAATAGTCATTAAAATTGCAACTATATTATTATAATATAGTAATAATATTATACATGTATTATATAGTAATATTAACTTCTAAGATGCCCTTATAAATTTAATTAAAGACAACAGGCCTTAATTAATTAATCAGCATTTTGAAGAAACTGACCTTATACAGATGGGCCCCAAGCTAAGAAATGAATGTAGAGCTTATTTCGTGTAAGGTATAAAAATCAATTTATTATAATATTAAATACTCCTAATAAATTGGTTAAATTAGTTATTTACCTTGAATTAATTTAATTTAATAATTAAATATATAAATTTGTTTCACTTCTTACTGCATTTAAATAGAGTACCTCTCTACTATACTATAGAAGTATAGTAAAAGTATATGGTAAAAAAGTATAGTAAAAAATTTTCTTTGGTTTAATCCCAGCTTGCCTCAGTTTTTTAGTCTTAATACGAGCTAGATAGTAAGTGTTGATTAATTTGCTCCATCACCTTTTGCCACGGAAACAGCACATGTCGGACATGCAACACTCTTCCTGATCCCTGGATTCAAGATGACTGCTTCTGCTTCTTCAATGCTTGAAAACTGAGCTCATGGAGCTTTAGGTTATGCTGTCAGAGTGCTGCTGCCGGTGCTGTGTGTGTGTATGTGTGTGTCTTCTGCGGGTAGGTTCCCTGTCCCTCAGTTTAGCCACTGTTGTGGGCTAACTGGAGGAATTGCTGTTGTCGGTGCTGCAGGTGGCACTGCATGGTAGTATTGACGCTGTCAGTGACGCTGGCAAAGGCTTGGACGAAGCTAGGTGCCGTCATTGTCAGGAGGACATGCGTGTGCTGCTTAGACCAGTGCGCACATTCGACTGGACTTGTATCTGGTGCAGTCTGGTGTATTCACTGAGATTGTGTGGATCTGCCTCCTCGCATCACCTCAACCAGGCTCAATTTCTTTTGTAGAATTTTCGTGCGCTGCTTAACTGCATCTTGTGCCTGCTGAGTGATGCCAAGAATTGTGCCACACAATAATTTGGCCCATAAACTACGAGCTACTCGTATATTATACATATGTATGCACAGCACACACACACGCAGTTCATTCATATTAAATGTACTAGTTAATGGAATTCTCATCTCATGAGCTCTAGTCTACGTATGGACAAACCTGAAATTACTAGAATATCTAGATAGATCTAAACTTATTTGAGCAGCGCGCTGCGCTGCGAGCAAATACATGTAGATTCCTTAGCGCAACTAATTAATAGTGTAGTACAGTCTACAGCCTGAAGTAGCCTGTGTAAGATGCGGAGGGATGATTTTTGCATAGGAAGCCACTACGGTAAGGTTGATGGAACTCTGGGGAGGTGAGAGATTCAAAGCGAGGGACGGAAGCCATGCATAGTTTGATCATAAGTTTGATTATTGCATGAGTCTGGGGATGCATTAACGAGAGGCGGACGAGAGCATATAAATAAAGCGGGCTAAATATATTAATACACAAAATTACATGTACTAGCTTGTAATTTCAGATTGGTCAGCGACTCCTCCGATTTGTATCCGCGACCGCGTGCCCACAAATCCCCCGGCAGACCCTGTCGCAGTTGGTGGTTGTGCACAGAATACAATGTTAATTTTCGAGCTTCTCTGCAAAAAATGCGTGATGCACTCAAGATGCGTGCTATAGTCTACTTCTTTGATTGATGGCTGGGTTTTGCCTTTTCGCTTGTGATCATCAAAAGCTTGGGCGTCATTGCTACTGGTGTTTCAGTGTGCGCATTATGTCTGGTTATCATATTATGTGCGTGTGCAGTGTCTTTTACCTACATTTTTGTTTGTCTCTGTTTCCTGCATGCTCTTTCGCATTTTTACACCTCGCACATCCTCATTTTTCTCAATTAACAAGTGAAATCTTTTCTTAAAGACTAATTGCTATTTTAGTTAAGCTAGTAGGTTTTTGGTAATTCAATTCAATAATTCAGAAATAATTCAATTTTGTCTAGTTTTCAAAATGTTTCAAAAAATGAATTAATTAAAATGAATTTGAATTATTTTAAGTTAATTGGAGTAAAATGTCTAATAAGTAACTATAATTTTTTATTTTAAGTACATGTAGCTTTGGTATAAGTATTAATGTAATGAGTACTTAAAGTAAAATCAAGCAAGTTATAGTTTTCAGAAATTATGCTACAAATAATCAAATATATACTAGTATCCGAATTCCTTTATTAAGGAACATGCAGTCGATATTAAATCCACAATGTGCTTTTTGGTGTTCAAGGATAGTTCCCTGACTTTTTCTATTATTAGTTAGATTTTATTATATTTAATGTAAAAATGAACAATTCTATTCAAGGTAAAAATGAACATTCTTTATTTGTCGAATCATCTTGCATTTGAAAAGATACATAGTGAAAACTTGATTTTTAGTTCAACCTTTCAAGACTTATTTAGACTTCTTAATTCAGTGATTAGTTAAACTGATCGAAGTTCTTTCGAGTGCGTGCTATAATAATTTCGCACTTTTTCGCACACGATAATTTTAAATGTCTGGGATTTAGAGCAGAGTAACAAAATGCTGTGCTCAAAAACATTTCCTTTGTCAATTTCTTGTTCTTTTATTTTTGCAAAAGAAATTTAACTGCATATTTAAAATAAAAATGGAAGAAAATTTTATTTTCTCTTTAATATTTTTGTCGTTTATTTTCCGCAACAAAGAATAACAAATAGCCTTGATTTCTTGTCAATTTCAAGTTTTCTTGTGGTTTTAGTAGCAGCTTCTTACAGAAATTGTCGAAATAATTTTTTTTGTACGATTATTGGTCGATGTATAAACTTTTTTTGCAATAACAAAAAGTTGTGACCTAGCTTTGAGAACGACCCTCCGACGTATAGCTTTCTCCAGACTTCAAAATATGTTTGGCTTATTTACGCTCTAGCTCTGTAAGACTTGTGTACGGCTTTTCGCTTTCATTTTAAAAATAAGTTTCAAGTGCTAATTCGCACTTTTGTACTTCATGTTGTTTAGCCTTTGAAGTCTTTCAATCATAATTTTTTATTCACACCTATTAGTCACTAGAACGGATTTTATTTTTTTAAAATGCTCGTGGCTACGCCTTCAGGATGCCCAAATCAGATTTGTGACTATGACTTTTAACTAATATCAAATATTGTCTTGTTTTTTACTGCTTATGCGAGAGAATTTGGTACATTTATCTTGCGTGTAATAAATTCTGCATGTACAGTTATGTACTGTAACATTGTTGAGCATTAAATACATTCAGTAGCTGCTTCATGTGTATATGTTTAGTTGGGCCGTCTATAAGAAGGTGCCAAATCGATAAAATTAAAATATACGAATGCAACTACAAAATATCTACTACAATGAACTTTTATTTGATGCTCTGTATTACTGTATCTGTAGACAAATAAGGAAAATGCACACTAACAAAAATGCATGTACATTTAATCTATAAAATATACTCAGTACATGCATATGCTTTCCTTGAGTATGCATGAATATTTACCCGAAATCGAGTGCAAGCTTCATGCTTTCATTGTGGACTTAGTTTCTATGGGCCTTTTCATATTACCAATTCCAGAACCAGAATCGGTTCGGAATTCCAAGAAAAACAGCAGTATAACTAAAACTCTGTTAATATTTGACTGCCTTAACAACCTAACTTAGCACCATTTTTCACTTTCTTCTTGGCGATTGTCATTCAATAATAAAAACTTTATAGCACGTATCTCCCTCTAGTTATGGAGACAAAAAGTTATACTTCACAAATTGGTTCTGGTTCTGGAACCAGAGCAAGCAATATGAAAAGGCCCTATGATCACTGCAGTTGCAAAAAGTTATATAATTGTATTTTTTCGTCGATTTTCTTAACTCGTAGCGCCCATCAGATTAATTTGAAAATCAGTTCATGCTTTCACATAAAATTACCAAACATAGGTTGGCGAGCGTAGTTCTAAAGAATTTCTATCTTCCTAATGCGTTTGTGCATTCGTACGACAAACTTGGACATACACCCGTGTCGTGCTGTTCAAATAAATTTTTACGCATACACCTCAATGCAAGGAATCAGCTACGACGAATGCCCGATTGGACCATGGGTGCAGCTGTGTGTACTAAACTGATAATTTGTTGGAAGCGGGCGGTCGTGGCGGGAAGTCTCGTACACATGGAACCGCCAAGTAAAGCAAGATAAAAATGAGCTCGATAAAACCGGACTGGCTTCGAGCAGCCAGTTGAGCATACCGAATTCTGAGCAGGAAAGATGGACAGCGCGTGCTCGGTAACGGACTGGCCGATCTACCGCTTCTTGGATGCCCACGGCGGCGGGCAATTAGTGACAGCCTATGAGGCCGGCGGTGCGAGCGCGGCGCGTCGGCTGCTGCTCAACTCGGTTGCTCCAAAGTTTCTCTACAACGACGGTCGAGGGCGCCTGTTCAGCGGCCGCAGGTTGCTTGCTGGCGCTCGACACTATCTGGCACAGAGAGGACCTGCAGGCGAAGCTGATGACACCTGCAGCCTACCGACTGCTCAGACAGTGTCGCCAGCTGCGCCAACTTCGGGTTCAGCATCCACCGTTGAAGTTGAGCTTTTCTACGACTCCAAAGTGAGTTTGTCTGTCTGTCTGTCTGTCTGTCTGTCTGTTTTTCTGTCTGTCTGTCTGTCTGTCTGAATGTCTGTCTGTCTGTCTGTCTGTCTGTCTGTCTGTCTGAATGTCTGTCTGTCTGTCTGTCTGTCTGTCTGTCTGTCTGTCTGTCTGTCTGTCTGTCTGTCTGTCTGTCTGTCTGTCTGTCTGTCTGTCTGTCTGTCTGTCTGTCTGTTTTTCTGTCTGTCTGTCTGTCTGTCTGTCTGTCTGTCTGTCTGTCTGTCTGTCTTAGTGTCTGTCTGTCTGTCTGTCTGTCTGTCTGTCTGTCTGTCTGTCTGTCTGTCTGTCTGTCTTAGTGTCTGTCTGTCGGTCTGTCTGTCTGTCTGTCTGTCTGTCTGTCTGTCTGTCTGTTTTTCTGTCTGTCTGTCTTAGTGTCTGTCTGTCTGTCTGTCTGTCTGTCTGTCTGTCTGTCTGTCTGTCTGTCTGTCTGTCTGTCTGTCTGTTTTTCTGTCTGTCTGTCTTAGTGTCTGTCTGTCTGTCTGTCTGTCTGTCTGTCTGTCTGTCTGTCTGTCTGTCTGTCTGTCTGTCTGTCTGTCTGTCTGTTTTTCTGTCTGTCTGTCTGTCTGTCTGTCTGTCTGTCTGTCTCTGTCTGTCTGTCTTAGTGTCTGTCTGTCTGTCTGTCTGTCTGTCTGTCTGTCTGTCTGTCTGTCTGTCTGTCTGTCTTAGTGTCTGTCTGTCGGTCTGTCTGTCTGTCTGTCTGTCTGTCTGTCTGTCTGTTTTTCTGTCTGTCTGTCTTAGTGTCTGTCTGTCTGTCTGTCTGTCTGTCTGTCTGTCTGTCTGTCTGTCTGTCTGTCTGTCTGTCTGTCTGTCTGTCTGTCTGTCTGTCTGTCTGTCTTAGTGTCTGTCTGTCGGTCTGTCTGTCTGTCTGTCTGTCTGTCTGTCTGTCTGTCTGTCTGTCTTAGTGTCTGTCTGTCGGTCTGTCTGTCTGTCTGTCTGTCTGTCTGTCTTTCTGACCAAAACCTACCCTCAAATCGTCTCCCAGCTAACCAGCCGCAGCACCAGCCGCTCAGCTGAACCAAAGTCAAAGGCTTTGCCGCCGATTCCGTCGCCCCCATCACCGGCGCCGATCCTCCTGAAGTTCGATCCTCGCCTCGGCCACGCAGCCTCAGTCTACACTGAATCAACGCGCCATCTCACCTGCTGGAGCATCGAACACCGAGGCGCATTCGGCGAGACGCTGCTCCACCTGTGCCTCGTCTGCGGCTCCTCGGAGACGCACCGAGCCCTGGCCAGGCTGATGCTGGACTGCTTCCCTTGCATGGCGTTCGACATCTTCATCGGCTTCGAGTACTTTGGTGAGGGAAGCTGCCCCGACAGCTCAATAAGTGGATGCAGTCGCAGAAAGGCAGAAAAGATAGTGAAAACTTTATTTGAAGGTGAAAAGCAATTATTCCACTAGTGCACTAAGTACTTTCTCATTTTAGCTTGCAGTTCTATTCAAGTTGTATACGACCTGCCCCACCGATATTCCCTTGCGGTTGCAGGCCAGTCTGCGCTGCACATGGCTGTCATTAACAGGGACTCGGAGCTCGCCCGCCTGCTGCTGCAGTGCGGCGTCAACATTCATCAGCGCGCGGTTGGGGACTTCTTCCTGCCGGAGGATCTGCGCTGCGATGACCGGGGAGCCGCGGATACAGCTGCTGAGAGGACCAACTATTCCGGTGGGGATTTTACCCGATGTCCGAGATCATGACCGTATCTTTGACTGAGATCATGACCTTATCTATGACTGAGATCATGAACTTATCTATTACTGAGGTTATGACGTTATCTAAGACCGAGATCATGACCTTATCTAAGACCGAGATCATGACCTTATCTATGACTGAGATTATGACCTTATCAAGACTGAGATCATGACCATGTTCGTGACTGAGACCATGTATTGAAGCCTATCAATCAATGACTGAGCTAGTAAATTTATTCATCTTAAAGCAACCAACCTACTGACTATATTAATGACCACATTATGACCCAGCCCAAAAACTTATTTTTATCAATGTTTGAAGTTATTTTGTACCGGCTTTATCGCCGACGGAGCCAAGGAGCTCATGAAAAAGATCTGCAACTGTCAATCTGTGCTCAAAGCAAGAACTCCCAACTCTGCAGGCTACTCATACTATGGAGAATATCCCCTATCGTTCGCTGCCAGCACCGGCAACGCAGAACTGTACGAACTGCTGGCAGACAGAGGCGCAGATCCCAATAGACAGGATCTGCTTGGCAATGCTGTGCTGCACATGCTGGTCATTCATAACAAAACTGTAAGCTTACGTATTCTTGCCGTTTTTTACTTTAGAATTGCCTGACTGATGATTTACTGTAACGAAGGAGAACAGCTCAAAGGTTAATGCGTCCGACTGCCGCACGATAAAGACCACGGGTTCGATTCCGCGCACGGGGAAGGGGTAGCGGGTGCAGCAGGCCATAGATCGGAAGGGGTGGCGGGTGCAGCAGGCCATAGATCGGAAGGGGTGGCGGGTGCAGCAGGCCATAGATCGGAAGGAGTGGCGGGTGCAGCAGGCCATAGATCGGAAGGGGTGGTGGTTGCAGCAGGCCATAGATCGGAAGGGGTGGCGGGTGCAGCAGGCCATAGATCGGAAGGGGTGGCGGGTGCATTAGGCCATAGATCGGAAGGGGTGGCGGGTGCATTAGGCCATAGATCGGAAGGGGTGGCGGGTGCATTAGGCCATAGATCGGAAGGGGTGGCGGGTGCAGCAGGTCGATTTCATTCATTTGGGGCAGGTGCACGAAAATCGGCCTTGGCGATTTTATACTTAGACAGACGCAAATCAGTCAACGATGGGCCGCGAGACTTACGTTCGCGCCCAAGCCCTGAGGCGCCCCCCCCCCCCTGTAATCCTCCTGCCGATGCTCTCTATCCGCACTGAACACTAACAGGAGCTCTACCGCCTGGCTCTGCGCCACCCGAGCCAGCCGGCCGACCAGCAGCTGCGCAACCTGGCCCGCCTCAACCCGGTGTCCCTGGCCGCCAAGCTGGGCAGGCGCGACGCGTTCAACGAAATCATCGGCCTCGGCTCCAGCGAGATGTGGCGCTACGGAAACATCACCTGTAGGGTGTTCCCTCTGACCGGCCTGGACACCATCGGGCCGGACGGCCGGACAGACTGGGATTCCACCCTGCTGCACATTATTAATGGGAACAGTGAGCAGCACCTGGACATGCTGGATGAGGGAGTTATTGGCCAACTGCTGGCTGAGAAGTGGCACAAATATGCCAGGGTAAGATGAAAGCAATTTTGTCCACGGCTAAACTCTGACTTTAAGACAATTTACTGCAGTGACAATTGACTACCATTGACAATTTTACTGTCCTACTCATAAAATTAAGATTTGTAGTTATGAATGTTTTTGGGTGAACCAAATGCTCCATCGAAGTGCAGGGGTTATTATTGCTGATAGTCAAGTTTCTCTGGCAGTGAAATCGCTGGCAGTAAAATTCAGGCAAATGAAATGACGATATCCCATGAACTTGTCTTATTTGTTCTAAAAATAGACCAATTGTCCGCAGCTGAATGCACATAGATGTACAGTCAATCGGCAACAAACCTCTTACCGTCAGTCGTTATTCTAAAAATAGCCCTCCTAGTGCTGTTAAGTGTTCGTCTCCTAAATGTACATTGATGTACATGCACTCGTAAACAAACCTCCTACCGTTAGTCGTTATTCTAAAAATAGCCCTCCTAGTGCTGTTAAGTGTTCGTCTCCTAAATGTACATTGATGTACATGCACTCGTAAACAAACCTCCTACCGTTAGTCGTTATTCTAAAAATAGCCTCCTAGTGCTGTTAAGTGTTCGTCTCCTAAATGTACATTGATGTACATGCACTCGTAAACAAACCTCCTACTGTCGTCAGGTTATTCTAAAAATCGCCCTCTTAGAGCGGTTAAGAGTTTGCTTGGTGTAAAAATTGGTGTACAAAATTGGTGTACAAACGAGCTGAATAGTCATTTTAACAGTTCTAGAAATGACTCGTACCAGAGTATATATCTCTTTACCAAATTTATAATCAAATTATGCTCGTAATTGCTATTCACGCCTGCTCCTCATTTCTATCTCAAATTTGCAGTTGTTAAAAGTTTTAGTATCAAAGCGACGCAACCCTCCATTTTACCGAGCTCAATAGGTTAATTAAGCAGTCATTTATTGCGATAATATTTCAGAGTCGTTTTGTCCAACGCCTAATAATGATTATACTGCACCTTCTGATAATGACTTTCGCAATCTACATGCGACCGCTGGGCTCGGCAACTGCTAAACAGGGATCAGTGCAAATTGGCGACAATTACACAGAGTATAACACCACTGCTGCGCCCACACTACCGGCAAAGATGGTGAGAGAGCGAAAATATAGAAATAATTGGCTAGTGTAAAGTAGATTGCCCAGTTTACCCAGCTGTACTTCAGCTTACCCAAACGGGTGCCAGCATTAGGTGAGGTAATTAAAGGTGTGTGTGGCGACCCCCCATTCCTTGGACTGAACAGCCGTACGCTGCCATCAGATGCGCTGCGCAATAGCTGCGGCTGAGCTGTCGGTTGCACATCTGCCCATTAGTAGATCCCATCCTTCCACAACAGGATCGACTTGTTTGTTTTTCAGATTTCCGCCAAGGAAGTGTTCAGATACTTTTTCGAGGCCATCACAGTCCTAAATAGCGTAATCACGCTTTTTATGCACATCGACGAGGTCAGGGAGCAGGGTGTGCTCGACTTTTGCTGCAGCCTGGTATGTTAGGGGTTCAACCGGGGTAATGTCGCTATTAACGGATATGGATGGGGTGGCGGGTGCAGCAGGCCATAGATTGGAAGGGGTGGTGAGTGCAGCAGGCCATAGATTGGAAGGGTCGGCGGGTGCAGCAGGCCCATGGTCAGGAAGGTGCAGCGTGTGCGCCGGAATAACATCCATCAAAATTTTTGTTGTGCGCCATGCGCCGAGAAAAATACACTTGAAAAAGCACCATCAAGTATTAAGTATCTAAATTGAATCAATATCAATGGAAGTTCAAGCAGTTCAATCATGGCTTCTATTTGCAAAATATAAGCAAAAAGACGCAACAAAAGCCGCGAAAGGCGCAAATTTGTTAAGTTTGTTAAGTCGATTAATGAAATTTGAAATAGAAACAACATTGGAAATAACGACTATCGTATCGACTATCGTTTATTTTATTGATTGATTGACATTTAATATACGTTTTTTTATTATTCATTATTATATTGTCACGTACACTGACGTACCTTGTGCGCCATGCGCCGAGCCATGCACCGATGCACCGAGCCATGCGCCGATGCGCCGAGCCCATGCGCGCGGCGCAGTGAAGTGTGCGCCGTGCGCCGGCAAATTGCTGATTTGCGCCGGAAAATTCCGAGGATTCTACCGTCTTCCTGGCTGTGGCAGCAGGCCATAGATCGGAAGGGGTGGTGGGTGCAGCAGGCCATAGCTCGGATGGGGTGGCGGGTGCAGCAGGCCATAGATTGGAAGGGTCGGCGGGTTCAGCAGGCCATAGATTGGAAGGGGTGGCGGGTGCAGCAGGCCATAGATTGGAAGGGTCGGCGGGTTCAGCAGGCCATAGATTGGAAGGGGTGGCGGGTGCAGCAGGCCATAGATTGGAAGGGTCGGCGGGTGCAGCAGGCCATAGATCGGAAGGGGTGGTGGGTGCAGCAGGCCAGAGCTCGGATGGGGTGGCGGGTGCAGCAGGCCATAGATTGGAAGGGTCGGCGGGTGCAGCAGGCCATAGATTGGAAGGGGTGGCGGGTGCAGCAGGCCATAGATTGGAAGGGGTGGCGGGTGCAGCAGGCCATAGATTGGAAGGGGTGGCGGGTGCAGCAGGCCATAGATCGGAAGGGGTGGTGGGTGCAGCAGGCCATAGCTCGGATGGGGTGGCGGGTGCAGCAGGTCATAAGATCGGAAGGGGTGGCAGGCCATAGCTAGGTACAAGGGTGGTGCAAGGTCCAAACATACAAAGCAATAAATTTCAATGCAAAAAGTAACTTTTCGTGATCCGCACACCTCCCCAGGGCGCCGCTCCTCCAAGAGCTTCGTTCCTGATATCCTGCCTGTTGATCTCGGCGACTCTGCCATCTCGCGTGCTCAGCTGTTTGTGGATCGAGCAGAAGCAGACGTTTCTAGTTGCCGAGGAGACCTTGCTAATAATAGCTGTGCCGTGCGCCTGGGGCTACCTGCTGTTCTTTGCTGGGTGAGTCAGCGGTTTCCTAATTGCTGTGAATAGTTTAATATGGTAAACTTGGAAGCAATATACTTGAAACCGTTTCATCAGGGGCACCCAGCTGAATGGCACCTTTGTCACCATGATCTACAAAATGATCCGAGGCGATATGGCCAGGTTTGGAATAATCTACAGCATCGTTCTGGTGTGCTTCGCGCAGGGTGAGATGATAGATGAATTAGCAATAGTGATTGTATTTATCTTTCAGATCGTTGTCAGCTACAATCCATGATTGTTGTCAGCTACAAGACATGATTGTTATCAGCTACAATCCATGATTGTTGTCAGCTACAATCCATGATTGTTGTCAGCTACAAGACATGATTGTTGTCAGCTACAAGACATGATTGTTGTCAGCTACAAGACATGATTGTTGTCAGCTACAAGACATGATTGTTGTCAGCTACAAGACATGATTGTTGTCAGCTACAAGACATGATTGTTGTCAGCTACAAGACATGATTGTTGTCAGCTACAAGACATGATTGTTGTCAGCTACAAGACATGATTGTTGTCAGCTACAAGACATGATTGTTGTCAGCTACAAGACATGATTGTTGTCAGCTACAAGACATGATTGTTGTCAGCTACAAGACATGATTGTTGTCAGCTACAAGACATGATTGTTGTCAGCTACAAGCCATGATTGTTGTCAGCTACAAGACATGATTGTTGTCAGCTACAAGACATTATTTTTATCAGCTACAAGCCATGATCGTTATTAGCTACAAGACATTATTTTTATCAGCTACAAGACATGATTGTTATCAGCTACAATCCATGATTGTTGTCAGCTACAAGACATGCTTGTTGTCAGCTACAAGACATGATTGTTGTCAGCTACAAGACATGATTGTTGTCAGCTACAAGACATGCTTGTTGTCAGCTACAAGACATGATTGTTGTCAGCTACAAGACATGATTGTTGTCAGCTACAAGACATGATTGTTGTCAGCTACAAGACATAAATGTTATCAGCTACAAGCCATGATCGTTATTAGCTACAAGACATTATTTTTATCAGCTACAAGACATGATTGTTATCAGCTACAATCCATGATTGTTGTCAGCTACAAGACATGCTTGTTGTCAGCTACAAGACATGATTGTTGTCAGCTACAAGACATGATTGTTGTCAGCTACAAGACATGCTTGTTGTCAGCTACAAGACATGATTGTTGTCAGCTACAATCCATGATTGTTGTCAGCTACAAGACATGATTGTTGTCAGCTACAAGACATGATTGTTGTCAGCTACAAGACATGATTGTTGTCAGCTACAAGACATGATTGTTGTCAGCTACAAGACATAAATGTTATCAGCTACAAGCCATGATCGTTATTAGCTACAAGACATTATTTTTATCAGCTACAAGACATGATTGTTGTCAGCTACAAGACATGATTGTTATCAGCTACAAGACATGATTGTTGTCAGCTACAAGACATGATTTTTATCATCTCCCTTTAAGCTTTGGCTTTCATCCTTAAAAGGGGTGAATGCAGTTTATTGTAATAGAACGAACTACATTAATGCGAGTACCAATGCTCCACAACCCACCAATACATTGCAGCCTACTATTTCCTGTTCCAAGACATTGAACAGACCAGCATTACATCATTCAGAGAGCCCCACGTCGCACTAATGACTCTGCTTCAGATGACCCTGGGAGATTTCAAAGTAAATATCGTTATAAAATAAACATTTAAAAGATTAAACATTGAACCAACTTTTCACCAATTTGCGATGACTAAAAAAACTTTGTCAATCCACTTTTTCAGTTCACGAAGCATCTAAAGGTGAGAGTTTTTTAGATAAAAAACTGAATGCATCAGCCGTGTCAATCAATAGCTCCGCATTTATTATCCATCTTTTTTCTTAGGCTTCAGCTCTGCTAACTGAACATACTTGTGTGCTACAAAACGGGGATGGATGTAGAAACACAGACTCGGCACTCTGATCAAATATTGATTCATATTTCGTTTGGAGCGAACCCAGTTTTAGCTGGCTGGGCGGCAGGCACGAACGAAGCAGTTTTGTTATCGAGAGATTGCTTGAATTATTTAGCCAGCCAGGGGGACCGGCTGTAACAGCTGGTCACGCGCGTATACCAGTTTGAGAGAATTGATCTGGGTTAGTTTAGCTGCAATCTCTTGCGAGTGTCGAGTCGGATTATTGAGTGACAAGAGTTCGCTGAGGTTTTAATGTATTCAAAGTATATTTAATATTGCTGTTGTATTGTGTTTTGAAAAGTAATTTTATGTGACTCGGATGTGCTACATGTACAAACACCGGTTATTCATCTGTGCCACATGTAAAAACACCGGTTATTCATCTGTGTCACATGTACAAACACCGGTTATTCATCTGTGCCGCATGTACAAACACCGGTGATTCATCTATGCTACATGTACAAACACCGGTGATTAGGGTCTGCCACATGTACAAACACCGGTGATTCGGGTCTGCCACATGTACAAACACCGGTGATTCGGGTCTGCCACATGTACAAACACCGGTTAATCATCTGTGCCATATGTACAAACACCGGTTATTCATCTGTGCCACATGTACAAACACCGGTTATTCATCTGTGCCGCATGTACAAACACCGGTGATTCATCTATGCTACATGTACAAACACCGGTGATTAGGGTCTGCCACATGTACAAACACCGGTGATTCGGGTCTGCCACATGTACAAACACCGGTGATTCGGGTCTGCCACATGTACAAACACCGGTGATTCGGGTCTGCCACATGTACAAACACCGGTTATTCATCTGTGCCATATGTACAAACACCGGTTATTCATCTGTGCCACATGTACAAACACCGGTTATTCATCTGTGCCGCATGTACAAACACCGGTGATTTATCTGTGCCACATGTACAAACACCGGTGATTCAGGTCTGCCACATGTACAAACACCGGTTATTCATCTGATGCCACATCTGATGCCACATTCACATTATTCATCTGTGCCACATGTACAAACACCGGTGATTTATCTGTGCCACATGTACAAACACCGGTGATTCAGGTCTGCCACATGTACAAACACCGGTTATTCATCTGTGCCACATGTACAAACACCGGTGATTTATTTGTGCCTTGTGTACAAACACCGGTGATTCAGGTCTGCCACATGTACAAACACCGGTGATTTATCTGTGCCTCGTGTACAAACACCGGTGATTCATTTCAGTACGACGAGTTCAACTACACCCGGTACAAGGAGCTGTCCAAGTTTGTATTCGCCATGTTCATGATAATGGGCCCGATTATGCTGCTGAACATGCTCATAGCCATGATGGGCAACACGTACAATCTGGTGAACTCGCGGTCACGAAAGGAATGGATAGCCATGGTAAAGTTCGCTGTGACATAACAGTTGCACAGGTCTGCTTGACATTCACGTATAACTCAGCTGTCACGAAGGCTTTGTAAAGAATCTTCTCATACAGTGGACTACATAGTTCACACAGACTACAGCAACAGTTCACACAGACTCCCCTAACAGTTCATACAGACTCCACCCAGTTCACACAGACTACACCAACAGTTCACACAGACTCCCCTAACAGTTCACACAGACTACACCAACAGTTCACACAGACTCCCCTAACAGTTCACACAGACTACACCAACAGTTCACACAGACTACAACAACAGTTCACACAGACTCCACTAACAGTTGACACAGACTGCAACAACAGTTCACACAGACAGCAACAACAGTTCCCACAGACTGCACCAATAGTTCACACAGACTGCAACAACAGTTCACACAGACAGCAACAATAGTTCACACAGACAGCAACAACAGTTCACACAGACTGCACCAATAGTTCACACAGACTCCACTAACAGTTCACACAGACTGCACCAACAGTTCACACAGACTACAACAACAGTTCACACAGACTGCACCAACAGTTCACACAGACTGCACCAACAGTTCACACAGATTACAACAACAGTTCACACAGACTGCACCAACAGTTCACACAGACTGCACCAACAGTTCACACAGACTACACCAACAGTTCACACAGACTGCACCAACAGTTCACACAGACTGCACCAACAGTTCACACAGATTACACCAACAGTTCACACAGACTACACCAACAGTTCACACAGACTACACCAACAGTTCACACAGACTGCACCAACAGTTCACACAGACTGCACCAACAGTTCACACAGACTGCACCAACAGTTCACACAGGCTACAACAACAGTTCACACAGACTGCACCAACAGTTCACACAGACTGCACCAACAGTTCACACAGACTGCACCAACAGTTCACACAGACTGCACCAACAGTTCACACAGGCTACAACAACAGTTCACACAGACTGCACCAAAAGTTCACACAGACTGCACCAACAGTACACACAGGCTGCATTATCACCAGCCGCGCTCACACATTCCAGTGGGCAAAAATCGTGGTTATCCTGGAGCGCAGTTACAGTCCGCATCAGTTGACGGAGTTTCAAAAGCGCTACTCCGTCAGGCTCAACGTCGGTGGTGGCGGCGTCGACCATGACGACGACGGCGACAGCAGGGGCGGCATCGGCATCATGACCATCTACAGAACCAGCAAGACTCGGGCTATGCAGCGCCGGATGGCCGTCAGCAACTGGAAGGTGAGAATAATAATCATGATTGCTCGTATTATTAATCAAGTGATCGCCTACTGATGAGAAGCACGGAGAGAATGTGAAACGAAAATCATCCGCTTGTTTTTCAGCGGGCCTTCCGGACGGTCCTCCAGCTTATCAGGGACCGCGGCAGCCTCGGCTTCGGGTCGAACTCTGTAGCAGCGACCGCTTTGACCAGCTATCAGCGACTGCAGCGCGTCCGGCCAACTTGTCCGAGAAAGTCGTCCGTCTGGGCCCATTTGCAGGACGCCTACGCTAGGGAGCTGAGACCATCGGAGCTGGCGAGCCGAGTCGGGGCAAAAACCGAAACCGGAACCGGAACCAGAACCGGAACCGGAACCAGAGCTGCAACTGAAACCGGAACCAGAACCAGAACCAAAACCAGACCCGGAACCGGAACCGAAACCGGAACAGAGCTGCAACTGAAACCAGAACCAGAACCAGAACCGGAACCGAAACCGAAACCGGAACCAGAGCTGCAACTGAAACCAGAACCAGAACCGAAACCGGAACCGAAACCGGAACCGAAACCGGAACCAGAGCTGCAACTGAAACCAGAACCAGAACCGGAACCGGAACCGGAACCGAAACCGGAACCAGAGCTGCAACTGAAACCAGAACCAGAACCAGAACCGGAACCGAAACCGAAACCGGAACCAGAGCTGCAACTGAAACCAGAACCAGAACCGAAACCGGAACCGAAACCGGAACCAGAGCTGCAACTGAAACCAGAACCAAAACCGGAACCGGAACCGAAACCGGAACCAGAGCTGCAACTGAAACCAGAACCAGAACCGGAACCGGAACCGAAACCGGAACCAGAGCTGCAAATGAAACCAGAACCAGAACCGGAACCGGAACCGAAACCGGAACCAGAGCTGCAACTGAAACCAGAACCGGAACCGGAATCAGAACCGAGAAAAGAACCGAAACCGAAACCAGAAAGGGAACCGAAACCGAAACGAGAGCTGGAACCGAAACCAGAATCGAAACCGAAACCAGAACCGAAACCGAAACCAGAACCGAAACCAGAGCCGGAACCGGGACCAGAACCGGAACTGTACCCAACTGCGGAACCGATACGGAAGGCGGGCAGGAGGGCAAGCTGAAGGTCAAGAGCGGCCGCAAAGGAAAGTCGGCCCGCCGTGGCAGCTCCAGGATCGCCAGAGCCCGCAGATCTCGGGCGCCATCGCAGCCTGAGATTTGAGTTGCTGAGCTTTGTCCAATTACAAAATACTTTGCTAGCCTGAAAATTGTAAATAAACAGATTTTGTAAATTCCAGAGACTCAAGCCGGGTACGAGTAACAGACAGAAAAAAATGTAATATTGAATATTACTGACGCTGTGAACCTCTAATTTCCTTCTTATTTTTTTTATTATAAAGATTTGGCCTCCCATCATAACCAAAGAGAAACCAACACCCGTATGCCCTATGACCAGTGAGAAACCAACAATCGAATGACCCTATGACCAGTGAGAAACCAACACCCCAATGACCCTATGACCAGTGAGAAACCAACACCCGAATGACCCTATTACCAGTGAGAAACCAACACCCGTATGCCCTATGACCAGTGAGAAACCAACACCCGTATGCCCTATGACCAGTGAGAAACCAACAATCGAATGACCCTATTACCAGTGAGAAACCAACACCCGTATGACCCTATGATCAGTGAGAAAACAACACCCGTATGACCCTATGATCAGTGAGAAAACAACACCCGTATGACCCTATTACAAGTGAGAAACCAACACCCATATGACCCTATTACAAGTGAGAAACCAACACCCGAATGACCCTATGACCAGTGAGAAACCAACACCCATATGACCCTATGACCAGTGAGAAATTAAAGATAGACTTGTAATTACATTAAAAAATGACCCCAAGAAATTGAGCAAAGTTAATTGAACATTTGAAACATGCACACGCCAATATTAAGTAATAAACAAATTGATTTTTCGAGTTCTCAAAGTTCCCGAGCTTCTCAAGCTTTAATGTTTTTAATTGGTGTGAAAATTGAACGTAGCATATATATTATAAGATAAATATGGTAAATGTTCCAATTAAATGGATGATGCAATTAAATTCTATCTAACAACTTCATGGTTATGTATGGAGTGAGTTTACATACCAGAGCTAGTTCAATTCAATTGTTAATGCTTATAAAACGAATTCTCAAATGTAAAATATGCATCCAAATGTGATTCGGTGGCATTTCACCGTTTTAAACTACTAATAGTAAACGTTGAAAAATATTTACAAGATATTTTGATCGATAGAAAAAGCATTTCCACTAGACCTAAGCGATTCAATATTGGATGCGACGGGGACATTGTTTGATTTTGAGGAAATTCTTGGTGACAAAGCGAGTTACATTGAGGTCGTTAAAATACTGCACTGCGGGGATAAGGAAGTTGGTACATCAGAGTACATCAGAGTACATCAGAGTACATCAAAGTACATCAGAGTACATCAGAGTACATCAGAGTACATCAGAGTACATCAGAGTACATCAAAGTACATCAGAGTACATCAAAGTACATCAGAGTACATCAGAGTACATCAAAGTACATCAGAGTACATCAGAGTACATCAGAGTACATCAAAGTGCATCAGAGTACATCAGAGTACATCAAAGTACATCAGAGTACATCAAAGTACATCAGAGTACATCAGAGTACATCAGAGTACATCAGAGTACATCAAAGTGCATCAGAGTACATCAGAGTACATCAAAGTACATCAGAGTACATCAAAGTACATCAGAGTACATCAAAGTACATCAGAGTACATCAGAGTACATCAAAGTACATCAGAGTACATCAGAGTACATCAGAGTACATCAGAGTACATCAAAGTACCTTAGACTACATCAGAGTACATCGGAGTACATCAGAGTGAAAATGGACTAACGTTCTTCAAAAAAACGCCCAAACTGAACAAAAATCGTCCATTTGCAGTTCGGGATAAATTTGTTACCATGGCGACCCAGCAAATAAATGCGGTTGCCAAAGGAATTCCAGGTTAAAAAAGCAATGCATTTTATTACAGCTCGCAGCTGTCGTTGCTGCCGTAAAGATCCGGGTCGCAGTCAGCCTCGATTCGAACCACCGACGGAACGCCGCTGGCTCCGCCGCCACTGCCGCCGCTGACGCTTGAGTCGCCAGCTGTTCTGTCCCAGCCGCGACCTGAACAGAGAGTAACAATGGTCTTTGTTTCACATCAAGTGTAGGATCACATCAGTGTAGGATCACATCAGTGAGATGTGTAGAATCACATCAGTGAGATGTGTAGGATCACATCAGGGAGATGTGTAGATCACATCAGTGAAATGTGTAGGATCACATCAGTGAAATGTGTAGGATCACATCAGGGAGATGTGTAGAATCACATCAGAGAGATGTGTAGGATCACATCAGTGAGATGTGTAGGATCACATCAGTGAGATGTGTAGGATCACATCAGTGAGATGTGTAGGATCACATCAGAGAGATGTGTAGGATCACATCAGTGAGATGTGTAGGATCACATCAGTGATGTGTAGGATCACATCAGTGAAATGTGTAGGATCACATCAGTGAAATGTGTAGGATCACAGCAGGGAGATGTGTAGGATCACATCAGGGAGATGTGTAGGATCACATCAGTGAGATGTGTAGGATCACATCAGAGAGATGTGTAGGATCACATCAGAGAGATGTGTAGGATCACATCAGGGAGATGTGTAGGATCACATCAGAGAGATGTGTAGGATCACATCAGTGAGATGTGTAGGATCACATCAGTGAGATGTGTAGGATCACATCAGGGAGATGTGTAGGATCACATCAGGGAGATGTGTAGGATCACATCAGGGAGATGTGTAGGATCACATCAGGGAGATGTGTAGGATCACATCAGTGAGATGTGTAGGATCACATCAGTGAAATGTGTAGGATCACATCAGTGAAATGTGTAGGATCACACCAGGGAGATGTGTAGGATCACATCAGGGAGATGTGTAGGATCACATCAGTGAGATGTGTAGGATCACATCAGAGAGATGTGTAGGATCACATCAGAGAGATGTGTAGGATCACATCAGGGAGATGTGTAGGATCACATCAGTGATGTGTAGGATCACATCAGTGAGATGTGTAGGATCACATCAGGGATGTGTAGGATCACATCAGTGAGATGTGTAGGATCACCAGGGAGATGTGTAGGATCACATCAGGGAGATGTGTAGGATCACATCAGTGATGTGTAGGATCACATCAGTGATGTGTAGGATCACATCAGGGAGATGTGTAGGATCACATCAGGGAGATGTGTAGGATCACATCAGGGAGATGTGTAGGATCACATCAGGGAGATGTGTAGGATCACATCAGGGAGATGTGTAGGATCACATCAGTGAGATGTGTAGGATCACATCAGTGAGATGTGTAGGATCACATCAGTGAGATGTGTAGGATCACATCAGTGAGATGTGTAGGATCACATCAGGGAGATGTGTAAGATCACATCAGTGAGATGTGTAGGATCACATCAGTGAGATGTGTAGGATCACATCAGGGATGTGTAGGATCACATCAGTGAGATGTGTAGGATCACATCAGTGAGATGTGTAGGATCAAATCAGTGAGATGTGTAGGATCACATCAGTGATGTGTAGGATCACACCAGGGAGATGTGTAGGATCACATCAGTGAGATGTGTAGGATCACATCAGGGATGTGTAGGATCACACCAGTGAGATGTGTAGGATCACATCAGGGAGATGTGTAGGATCACATCAGGGAGATGTGTAGGATCACATCAGAGAGATGTGTAGGATCACATCAGTGAGATGTGTAGGATCACATCAGAGAGATGTGTAGGATCACATCAGGGAGATGTGTAGGATCACATCAGAGAGATGTGTAGGATCACATCAGGGAGATGTGTAGGATCACATCAGGGAGATGTGTAGGATCACATCAGGGAGATGTGTAGGATCACATCAGGGAGATGTGTAGGATCACATCAGTGAGATGTGTAGGATCACATCAGTGAGATGTGTAGGATCACATCAGGGAGATGTGTAGATCACATCAGTGATGTGTAGGATCCATCAGGGAGATGTGTAGGATCACATCAGGGAGATGTGTAAGATCACATCAGTGAGATGTGTAGGATCACATCAGTGAGATGTGTAGGATCACATCAGAGAGATGTGTAGGATCACATCAGTGATGTGTAGGATCACATCAGGGAGATGTGTAGGATCACATCAGAGAGATGTGTAGGATCACATCAGAGAGATGTGTAGGATCACATCAGGGATGTGTAGGATCACATCAGTGAGATGTGTAGGATCTCACCAGGGAGATGTGTAGGATCACATCAGGGAGATGTGTAGGATCACATCAGTGATGTGTAGGATCACATCAGGGAGATGTGTAGGATCACATCAGGGAGATGTGTAGGATCACATCAGGGAGATGTGTAGGATCACATCAGGGAGATGTGTAGGATCACATCAGGGAGATGTGTAGGATCACATCAGTGAGATGTGTAGGATCACATCAGGGAGATGTGTAGGATCACATCAGTGAGATGTGTAGGATCACATCAGAGAGATGTGTAGGATCACATCAGGGAGATGTGTAGGATCACATCAGTGATGTGTAGGATCACATCAGTGAGATGTGTAGGATCACATCAGGGATGTGTAGGATCACATCAGTGAGATGTGTAGGATCTCACCAGGGAGATGTGTAGGATCACATCAGGGAGATGTGTAGGATTACATCAGTGATGTGTAGGATCACATCAGTGATGTGTAGGATCACATCAGGGAGATGTGTAGGATCACATCAGGGAGATGTGTAGGATCACATCAGGGAGATGTGTAGGATCACATCAGGGAGATGTGTAGGATCACATCAGGGAGATGTGTAGGATCACATCAGTGAGATGTGTAGGATCACATCAGTGAGATGTGTAGGATCACATCAGTGAGATGTGTAGGATCACATCAGTGAGATGTGTAGGATCACATCAGGGAGATGTGTAAGATCACATCAGTGAGATGTGTAGGATCACATCAGTGAGATGTGTAGGATCACATCAGGGAGATGTGTAGGATCACATCAGTGATGTGTAGGATCACATCAGTGAGATGTGTAGGATCACATCAGGGATGTGTAGGATCACATCAGTGAGATGTGTAGGATCTCACCAGGGAGATGTGTAGGATCACATCAGGGAGATGTGTAGGATCACATCAGTGATGTGTAGGATCACATCAGTGATGTGTAGGATCACATCAGGGAGATGTGTAGGATCACATCAGGGAGATGTGTAGGATCACATCAGGGAGATGTGTAGGATCACATCAGGGAGATGTGTAGGATCACATCAGGGAGATGTGTAGGATCACATCAGTGAGATGTGTAGGATCACATCAGTGAGATGTGTAGGATCACATCAGTGAGATGTGTAGGATCACATCAGTGAGATGTGTAGGATCACATCAGGGAGATGTGTAAGATCACATCAGTGAGATGTGTAGGATCACATCAGTGAGATGTGTAGGATCACATCAGGGAGATGTGTAGGATCACATCAGTGAGATGTGTAGGATCACATCAGTGAGATGTGTAGGATCAAATCAGTGAGATGTGTAGGATCACATCAGTGATGTGTAGGATCACACCAGGGAGATGTGTAGGATCACATCAGTGAGATGTGTAGGATAACATCAGGGATGTGTAGGATCACACCAGTGAGATGTGTAGGATCACATCAGGGAGATGTGTAGGATCACATCAGTGAGATGTGTAGGATCACATCAGAGAGATGTGTAGGATCACATCAGTGAGATGTGTAGGATCACATCAGAGAGATGTGTAGGATCACATCAGAGAGATGTGTAGGATCACATCAGTGAGATGTGTAGGATCACATCAGAGAGATGTGTAGGATCACATCAGGGAGATGTGTAGGATCACATCAGAGAGATGAGCAGGATCACATCAGGGAGATGTGTAGGATCACATCAGGGAGATGTGTAGGATCACATCAGGGAGATGTGTAGGATCACATCAGGGAGATGTGTAGGATCACATCAGTGAGATGTGTAGGATCACATCAGTGAGATGTGTAGGATCACATCAGGGAGATGTGTAAGATCACATCAGTGATGTGTAGGATCCCATCAGGGAGATGTGTAGGATCACATCAGGGAGATGTGTAAGATCACATCAGTGAGATGTGTAGGATCACATCAGTGAGATGTGTAGGATCACATCAGAGAGATGTGTAGGATCACATCAGTGATGTGTAGGATCACACCAGGGAGATGTGTAGGATCACATCAGAGAGATGTGTAGGATCACATCAGAGAGATGTGTAGGATCACATCAGGGATGTGTAGGATCACATCAGTGAGATGTGTAGGATCTCACCAGGGAGATGTGTAGGATCACATCAGGGAGATGTGTAGGATCACATCAGGGATGTGTAGGATCACATCAGGGAGATGTGTAGGATCACATCAGGGAGATGTGTAGGATCACATCAGGGAGATGTGTAGGATCACATCAGGGAGATGTGTAGGATCACATCAGGGAGATGTGTAGGATCACATCAGGGAGATGTGTAGGATCACATCAGGGAGATGTGTAGGATCACATCAGTGAGATGTGTAGGATCACATCAGAGAGATGTGTAGGATCACATCAGGGAGATGTGTAGGATCACATCAGTGATGTGTAGGATCACATCAGTGAGATGTGTAGGATCACATCAGGGATGTGTAGGATCACATCAGTGAGATGTGTAGGATCTCACCAGGGAGATGTGTAGGATCACATCAGGGAGATGTGTAGGATCACATCAGTGATGTGTAGGATCACATCAGTGATGTGTAGGATCACATCAGGGAGATGTGTAGGATCACATCAGGGAGATGTGTAGGATCACATCAGGGAGATGTGTAGGATCACATCAGGGAGATGTGTAGGATCACATCAGGGAGATGTGTAGGATCACATCAGTGAGATGTGTAGGATCACATCAGTGAGATGTGTAGGATCACATCAGTGAGATGTGTAGGATCACATCAGTGAGATGTGTAGGATCACATCAGGGAGATGTGTAAGATCACATCAGTGAGATGTGTAGGATCACATCAGTGAGATGTGTAGGATCACATCAGGGAGATGTGTAGGATCACATCAGGGAGATGTGTAAGATCACATCAGTGAGATGTGTAGGATCACATCAGAGAGATGTGTAGGATCACATCAGTGATGTGTAGGATCACACCAGGGAGATGTGTAGGATCACATCAGAGAGATGTGTAGGATCACATCAGAGAGATGTGTAGGATCACATCAGGGATGTGTAGGATCACATCAGTGAGATGTGTAGGATCTCACCAGGGAGATGTGTAGGATCACATCAGGGAGATGTGTAGGATCACATCAGGGATGTGTAGGATCACATCAGGGAGATGTGTAGGATCACATCAGAGAGATGTGTAGGATCACATCAGAGAGATGTGTAGGATCACATCAGGGATGTGTAGGATCACATCAGTGAGATGTGTAGGATCTCACCAGGGAGATGTGTAGGATCACATCAGGGAGATGTGTAGGATCACATCAGTGATGTGTAGGATCACATCAGGGAGATGTGTAGGATCACATCAGGGAGATGTGTAGGATCACATCAGGGAGATGTGTAGGATCACATCAGGGAGATGTGTAGGATCACATCAGGGAGATGTGTAGGATCACATCAGTGAGATGTGTAGGATCACATCAGGGAGATGTGTAGGATCACATCAGTGAGATGTGTAGGATCACATCAGGGAGATGTGTAGGATCACATCAGTGAGATGTGTAGGATCACATCAGTGAGATGTGTAGGATCACATCAGTGAGATGTGTAGGATCACATCAGGGAGATGTGTAAGATCACATCAGTGATGTGTAGGATCCCATCAGGGAGATGTGTAGGATCACATCAGGGAGATGTGTAAGATCACATCAGTGAGATGTGTAGGATCACATCAGTGAGATGTGTAGGATCACATCAGAGAGATGTGTAGGATCACATCAGTGATGTGTAGGATCACACCAGGGAGATGTGTAGGATCACATCAGAGAGATGTGTAGGATCACATCAGGGATGTGTAGGATCACATCAGTGAGATGTGTAGGATCTCACCAGGGAGATGTGTAGGATCACATCAGGGAGATGTGTAGGATCACATCAGTGATGTGTAGGATCACATCAGGGAGATGTGTAGGATCACATCATGGAGATGTGTAGGATCACATCAGGGAGATGTGTAGGATCACATCAGGGAGATGTGTAGGATCACATCAGTGAGATGTGTAGGATCACATCAGTGAGATGTGTAGGATCACATCAGTGAGATGTGTAGGATCAAATCAGTGAGATGTGTAGGATCACATCAGTGATGTGTAGGATCACACCAGGGAGATGTGTAGGATCACATTAGTGAGATGTGTAGGATCACATCAGGGATGTGTAGGATCACACCAGTGAGATGTGTAGGATCACATCAGAGAGATGTGTAGGATCACACCAGGGAGATGTGTAGGATCACATCAGAGAGATGTGTAGGATCACATCAGTGAGATGTGTAGGATCACATCAGAGAGATGTGTAGGATCACATCAGGGAGATGTGTAGGATCACATCAGAGAGATGAGCAGGATTCAATTTTCACCTGTTCGCTGATGTTGCCGATGATTCAAATCCTCCAGCTCTTCTGTGTTGCCTTTGCCTGACTGAAAAAGGAATAATTTAAGCAGGGAATTATTGAATCGTTTTATGACTGTTATATCAAGCACTGACTGGTTATTGGCATGCATTGAAGCTGAAAAAGTAAAAGCTGCATAAAAATCAGATAAACTGATGCTGGATTGACTTCAACTTAAGGGCAGTCGGATACTATTTTATGATGGGGATAACCACAGTTCTGTGGGGAGGGGGTGACGGACACTGCAATAATTATGAGTAGCATATGTACCTCAAATTGACTCTCTTTTGAAGAGTCAACTCTCAATAAATTGTTTAAGCAACCAAAGCCTCAGTAAGCAGAAGCAACTAAAGTACTAACAGTACTATAAAAGCACAAATACGGCTCCTACTAATAGTAGTAATTTAAATTCGCTTTAAAACTAACAAGCTACTGTCAGTAGTTAGTTAAAGTGAGAACGCTTATTTTTTCATGCAAACAATGCAGTTTTATAGATAATATTGGGGATAAAATATCCATATAATAAATAAAATAAGCCTTGTCATGTCCGCAATTTACTACTGACCGAACTGCAATTTCTTTATACTCAAGTAGTTTTCCACATTTCAAAAGTAGCCCCGGATTATCCCCTCTTAATATCACTATCAGCGGTCCTTGGCAATAAATCGGCCATAAAATATGGCCATTTTTTCTTAGAAACTGTGGGCTGCAGAAGTTCTCACTGGATAATTTTTAACAGTTAGGGGTGTGTGGCTCGGGTTAGTGGGAAGCTGTAATGATGTAGATTAATTCGTCTCACCCTTCTGAGCCGTCGCAACTGAAGTGCATGAGTTGTTTATTGAAAACATGAACATGAGTGCGAGAGGTTTAACAATGGCAAAGGTATTCGTCTGCAGAGAGTGTTCGGGCACTTCAACAAGAGATCACCAGCAACCAAGTTGAACCCACTAGCCAAGGATTGAAGATGAAAATCTTAAACTCCGGATTAGATAGCACTAATATCAAAGTATGATTTCATAAAACTTTGCCGACGAAAAAATGTTTTAAATAAATTCTGACAGATTTTTTTGGTTTGCGCGTCAGTTCATGAGAGAGGTTGAGTGATTAGTGATGAGTTTATGAGTTCATTAATGAGGTTAATGGGATGAGAGAGTTCATGAGTTTATGAGTGAGATTAAGAGTGAGTTCATGAGTGAGTTCATGAGTGAGTTCATGAGCGAGTTCATGAGTGAGTTCATGAGTGAGTTCATGAGTGAGTACATGAGCGAGTTCATGAGCGAGTTCATGAGCGAGTTCATGAGTGAGTTCATGAGCGAGTTCATGAGCGAGTTCATGAGTGAGTTCACGAATGAGTTCATGAGTGAGTTCATGAGCGAGTTCATGAGCGAGTTCATGAGCGAGTTCATGAGTGAGTTCATGAGCGAGTTCATGAGCGAGTTCATGAGTGAGTTCATGAGTGAGTTCACGAATGAGTTCATGAGTGAGTTCATGAGTGAGTTCACGAATGAGTTCATGAGTGAGTTCACGAATGAGTTTATGAGTGAGTTCATGAGTGAGTTCACGAATGAGTTCATGAGTGAGTTCATGAGCGAGTTCATGAGCGAGTTCATGAGCGAGTTCATGAGCGAGTTCATGAGTGAGGTCATGAGCGAGTTCATGAGCGAGTTCATGAGCGAGTTCATGAGCGAGTTCATGAGTGAGTTCATGAGTGAGTTCATGAGTGAGTACATGAGCGAGTTCATGAGCGAGTTCATGAGCGAGTTCATGAGTGAGTTCATGAGCGAGCTCATGAGCGAGTTCATGAGTGAGTTCATGAGTGAGTTCACGAATGAGTTCATGAGTGAGTTCATGAGTGAGTTCACGAATGAGTTCATGAGTGAGTTCATGAATGAAGTTAAAAGCACAATATATTCTGTGTAAAGAGTGGCGCACCCGCAAGCCTACAGTCAGCATGGTCAGGTGCAAAAAAGTTCAGTGTAACTACAAAACTGAGTCCCAGATTCTCTATCTACATCTAGAAGGCCAAGTCTCTCCATCCCCCAGCAGCAGCCTTCCTCCGACATCAGCAAACACGGAGTGCCGCCACGGGGTCGGTGCGGGCACTGCTGGCCTGGGAACAGCTGGGGGACAGATCGGAGATTTTTCCCCAGAACATCCGCTATGGGGTGCATATTGCACTATTATATACGGTCTGTAGTGGCCAATAAATTACCAGATGTAGCTTTAATAGCTGTAAACAATCAAAACAGAGTCGCTAGCCCAGTGGTTAAGCAGAGCTGGTCTCGGTTAGTCACAATGAGCTGGTATACTGAGCAAACCGAGCTCCATGTTTATCTATTCGCTTAGCTCTGAACAGCTGAAAGCAGTCCCTATGGTTGAACTCGCGCCAGAAAAATGAGCAATATGATTGACAGCTCCTGGCCCATGACTGCTTAGACAGCCAGTTAAGAAAATATCGCGCTTGAACGGAGCCGCGGCCAGCCCGCACCGGCTCAAATGAAAACTCAAAACTCACCAGGAACACTTTGCCCTCGCGGGAGCCTCGCCGTCTCCGTTTCCTCGGACAGCAGTCGCTGCGGCCGCAACCGCCGCCGTCACCGCCGGAGCCGTTGCTGTCTCCGTGCGACGAGGCGACGCCGTCTGAGTTTCGCCGAGCGGTGAAACCGGCCGCCGATGACGTCAGAGCCGCCTTGGGCGACTGGGCTAGCTGATCCAGCTCTACGAACTCCCGGTCCTGCGGGAGCAGCGTCATTTGAACTGCAGGCAGCGAGGAGGCGAGCAGACTCTGACAGAGTGTACATCGGCCCTGACTTCTCATCGTCTAGCATGTACACTCTCTGCCAAGAGCTCCAAGTTAAGATGGGCGCACGCGGAATCGAACTCGGGGAGATTCCAGTTCCACTACTCAATTCCCAATGTAATTGCTTTCGAATGGTTCGGCAACCCCAAGCTCTTCGATCTATCAGCGGGGGATAAAGTTAAGCAAAAAGGAATCGAAGTCGAGAATCTTCCTGATACCCCAGGGACAAGGCGTCAGTCTGAGCACAGAAGATTAGTCTTTCTGTTTCTCAGACTCTTTGATGCAGAGGAATTAACGGCTTCGGGACTTTGTGCGGCTCAGCTCATCAGGCCAATGATGCTGCTCAAATCGCACGCAGCCAGTGAAGCTCGTCAGCCGAGCGGATTTCTTAATACCTTTTATTGATCTCGCATGGAGATGCTGAAGTTTTTCCCAACCAATAGGAGCCTTCTTTCAGGTGCGACTGTTGCTAATCGATTCGGATTATCTATCTATCTATCTATCTATCTATCTATCTATCTATCTATCTATCTATCTATCTATCTATCTATCTATCTATCTATCTATCTATCTATCTATCTATCTATCTATCTATATATCTATCTATCTATCTATCTATCTATCTATCTATCTATCTATCTATCTATCTATCTATCTATCTATCTATCTATCTATCTATCTATCTATCTATCTATCTATCTATCTATCTATCTATCTATCTATCTATCTATCTATCTATCTATCTATCTATCTATCTATCTATCTATCTATCTATCTATCTATCTATTTATCTATCTATCTATCTATCTATCTATCTATCTATCTATCTATCTATCTATCTATCTATACTAACCGTGGTCCGCTCCAGGCAGGACAGCAGATGGTGGTGCTGCAATTCAAAGACGTCCTCTTCCCGACCCTCTCCAGCAGCCCTGGCCGCCCCGCCGCTGCTGCCGCAGCCATCGGCGTCTTCGATCTGCAGCTCCCTGCGTCGCTCCTCCGCTCGTTTCTTGCTGCTGATGAAGGCGGCGCCGGAAGCTGTCTTGGCCATCTTGATGCGGGCCAGGCGGGCCTTCTGCAATGCGGCGGAGGGAAAATCCTGCAGCTATTGAGCATCCTTGACATTGGCTCCAGTTCATTCATTCAGAGACTGAGTGAGTTCGGCATAGCCAGAAACGCAACCCAAATACAGGGGCAAGCAATGCGCCATAGCCTCCATTTCCAGTGCTGTTATTCTGCAGTGTGTGTTTGCGCTAAACACGGTGGCGGAGGTTGCGGGGGGGGGCGCTTCGGCTTGCTTGAGTCGCCTTAGAGTGGACCCGGGCCGAGAGGCTAATGAGAGCTATGATCCTCCCTCACTCCGCCCCCATGTCCCGGCGTCTTTTCGCTCTGAGGGGGATCCCCAGAGAGAGAGGGGAACAACAACTTGTCTGGCTGAAATTCTCAATAACTTTCAAAACGTCAGCTGGACAGTCGGATCCCTCCTGTCTTCTCCCTCTTCCTCTGTGTCTCTGCGCCCAGACCGGAGCTCAATAGAAAGTAGGACGGCAACTACACTATTCGACTTGATCCTCCCCCGCTTGGCAACAGAGCTAATGCAGCCCCCCTCCCCTGCGCTGCCCCAAAGCGTTTCAATGGCGAATCATGGGAATGAATGAAGAGGATTATATACTAGTATGGGCGATTTTTTGAGAGTGACTAGCGAACGAACAAGTTTAGCTTGTTCAATTTGCGACACTGATCTGAGCATGCTAAACACCACCCCCCCCTACCCCTCGATCCTGTGAGCAACCCGGGAATCAGAAAGGCAACTTTAATAATTGCTAGATTAGGCTGATCCACTGCTTCCTTCAGCACTTAGTCTTGCACTGCGGGATTAGCATTGCACCTTGCTTGCTAATCCTTTAAGTAGCTGGAATAAGCGTGTTAGGAATCGGCTCTTGTTGTGGGCAAGATCAAGGAAGTTGGCATGTGATCATGTGTGCGAATTCTCAGCATTCTCAGCATTGCATCCCATCATTTCTGGTTGCATCCCATCATTTCTGGTTGCATCCCATCATTTCTGATTGCATCTCATCATTTCTGATAGCATCCCATCATTTCTGATTGCATCCCATAATTTCTGATTGCATCCCATCATTTCTGATTGCATCCCATCATTTCTGATTGCATCCCATCATTTCTGATAGCATCCCATCATTCCTGATAGGATCCCATCATTCCTGATAGCACCTGTGTCTGCCACCAGCACTAACTTCATGACTAGCAAAGCTAAAATCCGCCCACTCGAAAATCAATTTTTCAAACCTTCTGCGCCTTCCGCTTGTCGGCCCGCTGGTTCTGATGGTAGATTCTGGAGAAGCTGCTCACGATGACCGGCACTGGGAGGGCGATGACGAGAACCCCGGACAGGGAGCAGACACCACCCACAATTTTGCCAATGATGGTGGTTGGCACCATGTCGCCGTATCTGCAAAAAACATCCAAGCAGAGGGCAGATTTTCATCCGTGCAATCGACAGCGGCTCAAGTGGGCCGCTTGGCAACTATTAATTTTGCCCCCCCCCCAGTCCGATTTGTCGGGCCGGCCTCTCAAATCGGAAAAACTGCCACGAATCGAAGGTTTGAAGAATCCAATAGAGGAGAGATGAGCTTGAGTGAATGAATAAGAATTCGAATCGACAAAAAATATTCGAGAGAGAGGGGGACTTTACGAGCTCGACTGTGGCTTCTGTCGGTCTATCCGAGCATATTTGTTCCTCAGCAGCCAAAAATAGCCCTCGCTGGCGAATTTGTTCCGCCCGATTTGATAACGAATGAGGCGGCAGTAGGACGATGGGTAAGTGGTGAGGCTGGGAGAAACGGGATGAAGAACAGAGAGAGAGGAGGGAAGAGCTAAAACTGGGAGGAGCAAGTAAAGGAGGCAAACTTCAAACCTCCTGCAGGTTCTGGGTCCCCACCCACCCTCTACTCCCTGTCGCCTGTCAAATTCCCCTCTCTAAGGTGGAGGCGGCATCGAGGGCGAGTAGCAGGGGAGGCTTCTTGGTCTAAGATGGCCGGCCAGACTGCTTTCATGGAGGCCCAGAATCTGCAGCCTGGATTGACAGCTCTCCCCCAAAAGCCTCAATTTTTATGTCGAGCTCCATCGGCATTAGCTCATAGTGTGTCGCTCAGAATGCAAATGAGAGTTTTTACTCAAATCAGGTTTATAGTTTTTGTTCAAGGGAACGGAAGCTACGATAATTATGATAAAATATGACGCAGAACTCTACTATCTTTTGTGTGTAAAATGAATGCCTGCAGTCCACCTGTAATTGTCTGTAAATGAAGGGTTTTAGGGATTCGGGTTAAAAATTGGCAAATCCAGATCCTGGATCGGGGTTTCCTTGGCTGCCCTCCTTTGGATGGAGAAGGGGAACGAGAGGTGGGAGCGACGGAGAAGCTGATGAAGCCGATTGGAAGAGAGAGAGAGAGAGAGAGAAAGAGAGAGTCTTGGAGCCAAAAGAGGGGAGGCGGAGGCGGTTGAGCTCACAGGGAGAAGCCAGTCTCAGCACGAGTGCGGGAGAGCGAATGAGAGAGAGAAGGGCCTGCTGCGGGATTCGGCTGCCTTTTTCTTTAGAATATCTGACGACCCCTGGCCTGGATTGCTAATAGCGGAATCTTAAAGTGCACCGACCCAGAACCGCAGGCGTGTGGTGGAGGGTTGGGTCGGGGATGCGAAAACATTGCGGATGTTGAAGAGCAATGCTCATCAGTGCGGAGAGATATGATCGGTCGAAAGGGAGAGTTTTTTTAGAAGCTGGGAATACTGCAGCCAGAGGCTTCAGGGCGCCGTAGTTAACCCGAGAGGGGCTGTTAGTGCGAGAGTATTGTTTGCCCACCAAACTGCCGTGCCTTTCCGGCCCTGAACAAAAGTGCATTGGGAGGTCACTCGCTTACACGTGAGCTCACAACACCGCTGCCTATCCCAGAGCAGTCAGTTCTCACCCCTGCATCAGCTCTACCTACACCAGCTGCTCCACTTTGAGTGAGCTGCCTCAACCCACATTTGTATATGCCGACTCCTTAGTTAAAACTATTCCAAGACTTCTAGGATGGCGTTTCCTACTTTTCCAACTTATTTGGCTGGCTCTTTGCATAAAGTAACTTGGCTCAAGGTGGGTTGCCTTTGATGAACCTCCATTCCCGCATAGTAACGGAGTAAATAATAATCAAAGAATTTTCCCTCAGCGAGTGAGATTCTCATAGGGGAAGCGGGACAGTTGCCTGGTGGACTTGATTAAGAATTCGGAGCGATCTGAATTAGTTTTGGCACTCGCCAATCTTTCTTTAAAGGGTCAAATGAGTGCTGGAGGCCAACTGGGAGCTGGGTGCTGCAATTTGGGGAAGGAATGGTGGAAGATAGGGAAGAAAGGGGGAAGCGGAGCTGCTACCCAAAGACAGGAGGGAAGCGGAGCTGCTACCCAAAGACAGGGAGGGAAGCGGAGCTGCTACCCAAAGACAGGGAGGGTAGCGGAGCTGCTACCCAAAGACAGGGAGGGTAGCGGAGCTGCTACCCAAAGACAGGGAGGGTAGCGGAGCTGCTACCCAAAGACAGGGAGGGAAGCGGAGCTGCTACCCAAAGACAGGGAGGGAAGCGGAGCTGCTACCCAAAGACAGGGAGGGTAGCGGAGCTGCTACCCAAAGACAGGGAGGGAAGCGGAGCTGCTACCCAAAGACAGGGAGGGAAGCGGAGCTGCTACCCAAAGACAGGGAGGGTAGCGGAGCTGCTACCCAAAGACAGGGAGGGTAGCGGAGCTGCTACCCAAAGACAGGGAGGGAAGCGGAGCTGCTACCCAAAGACAGGGAGGGAAGCGGAGCTGCTACCCAAAGACAGGGAGGGAAGCGGAGCTGCTACCCAAAGACAGGGAGGGAAGCGGAGCTGCTACCCAAAGACAGGGAGGGTAGCGGAGCTGCTACCCAAAGACAGGGAGGGTAGCGGAGCTGCTACCCAAAGACAGGGAGGGTAGCGGAGCTGCTACCCAAAGACAGGGAGGGAAGCGGAGCTGCTACCCAAAGACAGGGAGGGTAGCGGAGCTGCTACCCAAAGACAGGGAGGGTAGCAGAGCTGTTCCCTAAGGCTGTTAAAGTTTTGAACTGTAAGAAGTTTGTTTATTATTGAGCTCTTTAGCAAAGGCTTAATATTTTGAAAAAAAATTTTTCTTAACCCAACTGTTTTTTAACTTGCCTACAGTTTCAGATCGAATCTGTGCATCAAAAAGAACTTGGACCGATCAATATGCCTGGAGCAGTTGGCTTGGAGGCACTGCCAGAGGGTCGGGGCTTAACTCGCCTCTCGGGGAGAAAAATGATGAATTGACTTTGAGCTCCCGACTCGAAGAAGCGGATAGAGAGAGAGAGACTGTGGATCAACCAACTGGATTCAAAACTCGGCGGTATTAAGACCGCTTCGATTCCATAATCCTCGCGCTCTCTATAAGATACGAGCTACCCAATCTCAATGAAATTTGCGCTATGCGGCTGGGTAAAGCTTCTCCAGTCTGTTTGCACTTTTAACAATGAAATCATATTAAAAATGCTGCCAGAGAAAGTTGAAAATAAATCTAAAAAGAATAAATTGCCGTGTGGAAAGAAAAATAAGAAAAATGCAAAAAATCTACTAGGGGAGTCCCCCAGCGAATCCCGGACAGAGCACGTCCGCAGCAGCAGCTGAGACGGGGGCTGAGACACGGATACCGGCATCATTAGTCCCGGGGCTTGGATTTCTGCCAGGTTTCTATCTGACCGCCTTCACCTTCCCAGCCACAGCAGCCTGCCTGGGGAAGGCATTCAGTGCTATGGAAGTGCGAGCCGGCCCGCTCCGACAGAAAGTGGAAACCTCGGCGGCAGAGCAGCTGAGAAGTCCGCCGCTCCCCCCCCCCCTCAGCAACCCAGGGCGTAATTAGCCAGGGCCATGGGGGTATTTGAGAAGTATCTCCTGCGACGGCCCAGCGTGTATACACGGGATCTGATGAGCTGCTTCAACTCATCAGGCTCCCAGACTCTATCAGCCCCGCCTCTGCTACTCCTCATCCCGCCTTCGTCACGCAGTCGCTGCTGTGCTCGCGGTCTTGTGGAGCAGACTGCAGCCCGAGCTCGCTGGCTAGTGCAGACTCGGGCTGGGCTCTGTGTTATTGACATTGGTATTTTCATTTTTAGTATATAGGATTAGTATCTATCTAATAGTATCTATCTATCTGACCTATCTGATTTATCTATCTATCTATCTATCTATCTATCTATCTATCTATCTATCTATCTATCTATCTATCTATCTATCTATCTATCTATCTATCTATCTATCTATCTATCTATCTATCTATCTATCTATCTATCTATCTATCTATCTATCTATCTATCTATCTATCTATCTATCTATCTATCTATCTATCTATCTATCTATCTATCTATCTATCTATCTATCTATCCATCTATCTATCTATCTATCTATCTATCTATCTATCTATCTATTTATCTATCTATCTATCTATCTATCTATCTATCTATCTATCTATCTATCTATCTATCTATCTATCTATCTATCTATCTATCTATCTATCTATCTATCTATCTATCTATCTATCTATCTATCTATCCAGAAGGAGCAGAACGCAGTCCGCAGTTGTTCTCCCTCGCAAGCGGCGCGCAGGCACTTGCTGCATTCAGGAGGCAAAATTTAGCATGCACAGCATTTCAAGCCGGCATTTCTGTGTGACCGGATCCTCGCCATGCGTGTAGGGCAGAAGTGCCGCAATGGGGGCGTAGCGAGAGAAAATGAATGGGATCTAGAGAGCGTTCCAGTTGTCTATGAAGTTTGGACGGATCCCAATTTTTGTTAGTCAGAACTCATGAGCAAAGGAATCCTCTCTCCAGCGGCTCCGGTTTTAGGCCATAAAAATGCGGGGTTGGTAGAGGTAGCTGGGGCAGAATTTCCGGGAACAAAGCAAGCCGCAAAAGCGGCAAAATCAAGCCACCTGCGCTCAAGTCTTCCCCCAATCCGCTGCGCCTTGAGTCTCTGCTCTGTCTCCAACAGCCCAAGCTGCTCTTCCCCTGGCAGCGCGATCGCTAATTAAATGTCCTGCTGACAGTCCTGCTGACCCCTGAACTGCCCGGGCAGCCAGCCAGGAATAAGCTGCGAAATTCTACACTAGCACACTGCCTTGCACACGCACAACTGAAAGTGCAAGTGCTGGTCAAAACTATTGGTAAACACTCCGAATTGGTAGCTGCCCCATCTCACCCTGAATCAGTAGCTACCCCATCTCACCCTGAATTGGTAGCTACCCCATCTCACCCTGAATTGGTAGCTACCCCATCTCACCCTGAATTGGTAGCTACCCCATCTCACCCTGAATTGGTAGCTACCCCATCTCACCCTGAATTGGTAGCTACCCCATCTCACCCTGAATTGGTAGCTACCCCATCTCACCCTGAATTGGTAGCTACCCCATCTCATCCTGAATTGGTAGCTGCCCCATCTCACCCTGAATCAGTAGCTACCCCATCTCACCCTGAATTGGTAGCTACCCCATCTCACCCTGAATTGGTAGCTACCCCATCTCATCCTGAATTGGTAGCTACCCCATCTCACCCTGAATTGGTAGCTACCCCATCTCACCCTGAATTGGTAGCTGCCCCATCTCACCCTGAATCAGTAGCTACCCCATCTCACCCTGAATTGGTAGCTACCCCATCTCACCCTGAATTGGTAGCTACCCCATCTCACCCTGAATTGGTAGCTACCCCATCTCACCCTGAATCAGTAGCTACCCCATCTCACCCTGAATCAGTAGCTACCCCGTCTCACCCTAAATGTACCTCAGTGTCTCACCCTGAATTAGTAGCTACCTCAGTCCCTGAATCAGTAGGTACCCCAGTCCCTGAATCAGTAGCTACATCAGTCCCTGAATCAGTAGCTACCCCAGTCCCTGAATCAGTATCTACCCCAGTCCCTGAATCAGTAGCTACCCCAGTCCCTGAATCAGTAGCTACCCCAGTCCCTAAAATCAGTAGCTACCTCAGTTCCTGAATCAGTAGCTACCTCAGTTCCTGAATCAGTAGCTACCTCAATCCCTGAATCAGTATAGCTAACCCAGTCCCTGAATCAGTATAGCTAACCCAGTCCCTGAATCAGTAGCTACCTCAGTCCCTGAATCAATAGCTAACTCAGTCCCTGAATCAGTATAGCTAACTCAGTCCCTGAATCAATAGCTACCTCAGTCCCTGAATCAGTATAGCTAACCCAGTCCCTGAATCAGTATAGCTAACCCAGTCCCTGAATCAGTAGCTACCTCAGTCCCTGAATCAGTATAGCTAACTCAGTCCCTGAATCAATAGCTACCTCAGTCCCTGAATCAGTATAGCTAACTCAGTCCCTGAATCAGTAGCTACCTCAGTCCCTGAATCAGTATAGCTAACTCAGTCCCTGAATCAATAGCTACCTCAGTCCCTGAATCAGTATAGCTAACTCAGTCCCTGAATCAGTAGCTACCTCAGTCCCTGAATCAGTATAGCTAACTCAGTCCCTGAATCAATAGCTACCTCAGTCCCTGAATCAGTATAGCTAACCCAGTCCCTGAATCAGTAGCTACCTCAGTCTCTGAATCAGTATAGCTAACTCAGTCCCTGAATCAATAGCTACCTCAGTCCCTGAATCAGTATAGCTAACTCAGTCCCTGAATCAATAGCTACCTCAGTCCCTGAATCAGTATAGCTAACTCGGTCCCTGAATCAATAGCTACCTCAGTCCCTGAATCAGTATAGCTAACCCAGTCCCTGAATCAGTAGCTACCTCAGTTCCTGAATCAGTATAGCTACCTCAGTCCCTGAATCAGTAGCTACCTCAGTTCCTGAATCAGTAGCTACCTCAGTCTTTCACCGCCCTGACTTAACCAATTGCAGTAGACAGACTGCAACTGCACACGGGAAAAGCTACAGAAATGACAAACGTAACTCCCTGGCTTCTCATTTACCTGTTCCTTCAACTCCAGACATGCGATGACTGTTCGCTTCTTTGAGAGTAAAAAAAAGCGAAGAAAAGGAAGACACGACCAGAGCAATGCAAAGAAAGTGAGATTTGGCGTGCTCGGGTGCGGTCTGGACTGTAAAAGAGCCACTAGCGGTCCAATTAATCAGTTTCACACGAAGAGCAGAGAGACTAGATCCAAAAGACCTAGCGTGTTCAGTTTGGTGCGGGGTTGAGAAAGAGAGAGATGGAGCTGGAATGAGACTCGGGGGCGAGACTGGTTACTGGATGCATGAGGCGGCTCGTGTGCAGCTGCCAGAAGAAGCCCGACTAAGCTCGATTGCATAAATGCTTGAGCAGCCGGCACAGATGCACGAGCTGCACCCGCATGGGGGGAGGCGAGAGAGACGCTGAGTAGAATATCCCGTTGAACTCGATGGGCCGCAATCCCGGCTTGGGGATTAAATGAGGATCTAGCGTCGTAAATCAGTTTAGCACTACTGGCTTTCAATTATGTCCTTCTACCGGAATCAGTAGAGCAGAGCAGAGCAGAGCAGAGCAGAGCAGAGCAGAGCAGAGCAGAGCAGAGCAGAGCAGAGCAGAGCAGAGCAGAGCAGAGCAGAGCAGAGCAGAGCAGAGCAGAGCAGAGCAGAGCAGAGCAGAGCAGAGCAGAGCAGAGCAGAGCAGAGCAGAGCAGAGCAGAGCAGAGCAGAGCAGAGCAGAGCAGAGCAGAGCAGAGCAGAGCAGAGCAGAGAAGAGCAGAGCAGACCAGAGCAGAGCAGAACAGAGCAGAGCAAAGCAGAGCAGAGCAGAGCAGAGCAGAGCAGAGCAGAGCAGAGCAGAGCAGAGCAGAGCAGAGCAGAGCAGAGCAGAGCAGAGCAGAGCAGAGCAGAGCAGAGCAGAGCAGAGCAGAGCAGAGCAGAGCAGAGCAGAGCAGAGCAGAGCAGAGCAGAGCAGAGCAGAGCAGAGCAGAGCAGAGCAGAGCAGAGCAGAGCAGAGCAGAGCAGAGCGGAAGACTAATGGACCGAGCATGACAAGACAGTACAGAACAGAGGATCAGAGAGGACAGTACAGAAGAGATCTGACCAGAAAGGAAACGAAGAGAAAAATCTTCCAAGCTTACATTCGGTTAAGCAATATCTGGCAATAGAAGCAGGATAGCCTTGCAAAATAACGACTGCCAATAATCTGCATTTCTTGGGGCACATTGCCATTAATGTGATCGACAGCCTGTTGACAAGGGCCTGTGGATGATGAGGAAGGCAGCCTCCCCGCCACAAACTGACGGCCGGCTGCACTAAGAAATCGCCAAGCGCAGGGCGCAGCTCTCTGGAAGAGGCTGGCAAACAAGAAGCTTTTGGGGGCTCGCGGCCAAGACAGCAGGAGAAGCGGATGGCGGTCTGGGGGGCAGAAGAAGGAAACGAGGGTGGAAGCGGGCGACCACAGTGGAGCTGGGGACAGGGGGTGGACAACCTGTCAGCTTGCGGTATAGAGCGAGTTCATGAATTAGTGATGTCCTCGGCAGTCAGGAAAGAGAAGATGGAGATTTCGGACACAGAAACAGAACAAGTCGGTCCGCGAGGAGGCGGTAGAAGAACTTTTTGATGCCGGAATTTAAAGAACCACTTGAATGCAAAGGAAAGTAAAACTTACCCCAGCGTTGTCATGGTGACAACAGTGTACCAGAAGGCCGCTGGTATTGATACAAAGCCTGTTTTAGGCTGATTCTTCTCTGCATAATACATCACGGTAGCGAAGATGATGACTGCCATTGTCATGGAGAACAATAAAAAGCCCAATTCGGAAACGCACGACTTCAAAGTGTAGCCCAGAATTCGAAGTCCCATGGAGTGCCTGGAAAACTTGAAGATGCGAAATACTCGAAAGACCCTCAGCGTGACGAAAGCTCCGCTCAGGTCCTTATTATCCGGCATGAACAGTCCGATATAATAAGGCAGGATAGCCACGAGATCGATGACACTCATCACTGCGCGCATTTGCTTCAGCCGCTCCGGGGCCGCGTACAGCCTGGCTAGGTATTCCACAGTGAAGATAAGCACACAGGCCGTGTCCAAGCAGAAGAATGCCTTGGTGAAGCGGTCTCCGCAAGCCAGCACAAGGTTGGTGCCGGGCTCAACTCCGCACGGGATTGTCTCAAACACGTTAGCGAGAACGGATACTGCAATGAAGAAGCCCGTCACGTAGTATATTACCAACGCAGTCGTCGAAGACTGGGGATTCTCGAACGCGCGCCAGAGCTTCTCCCGAGGCGTACTGTGCGGCATGGCGTTCTCGGCATCGGAGTCCTTGTCGTCAAACAGGCGCTCGTTATTCTCCCGCTTGCGATCCCTGTAGTCCTCGTAGCAACAGTCGCCCATGATGTCCGGCATGATGCCGAAGAAGGCCAGCTCCTCATCGTAGGCCATGATGCACTCATTCTTGGGATAGTGCAGCCTGCCGGTGCGGTAGTAGGCCAGGATGTGGCGGAACAGGTCCGGGTCTCGGTCGAAGAAGTACTGCTTGCTGTCCTCATCGTAGAAGTACTCCTTCTCATCGCTTCCGAGCAGAGTGTCCGGGAACTTCTCTAGCGTGTTGCGCCACGTGACAAACTTGCGCCCGGAGACGCTGATGACCAGCTTCTCGTCCGATTTGTGATCCTCATCTCGCAGCGGGGGCGGCGGCATCGGGCCCTGGGCCACCGGCACCCAGCCTATGGCCGCCGCCCTGGCAAAGGGAAGCCACGCAGCCACGGCGGCCATGCGCTGTCGTCGCTCGGTTCGTAATTAAAAAAATAATCACCCTGTCCTGCCTTTCGTTCTTACTGTCTGCTTTGCTGGCTTGTTTTCTTCTACGTCGACTCTGGATACACTTGGGCAAAGCGCTACAAGTGTGGCACTGCTCCCGTTAGCTGAATCTTCAGTGAGAACCTGCTAGGAACGTTACTTTTCTGACTGCGCGCTCACTTCCTCCGGCAATTTTTCTGACGAAATTGGGCCCGGCTCTATAAATTGCTTTCGCGATACTTTGAGCACTCGCTTTTAAGAATATTAGAAAACTGTAGCGCGCCCGCGATGCGGCTGAAGGAAGCGGTTGAACAGCCGGCGTGAGGAGTTGGCCAGAGGAGAGGAGAGCGCTAGAGATTATAGAGAGAAAGGTCTGCAGTGCAGATAGAAGAGATCTCCGTTCTCCCATTGGTTGGCCAACTATAGCTAGGCTGCATCCCTAATCTCCCTAACGCAGATTGGGTGGGTGGTTGGGAAACGAACCCCAGAAAGTTATACCGTAGGATCAAATAAGATCCGCGCAAATTTAATTTGAAAAGACTAAGACTGAAAATCTTTGCGACTCATGCAAACTAATGGTTTAATATACGAATATGCAACATGTACCTGACTACGAGGCAAAATAATTATTGCCTCCTTAAATGCTCCAAAGAATTCTGGCCCCGTAGATCCCTTTGTCACTTTTCTATTGTAGAAGCTGCAAGCATCATCCCATACTGTTACGAGAGCGTTTCAGTGGCAATTAGATGCTTCTACCAGAATAACTACCTAAGGTAATAGCCAGATTTACTTAACTTGCGCTGATAAATAAACAAACGGAGGACGGAGCTAGGACTTCGGAAACATTTCAAAGGCTGGAGCTCTGCAGTTTTCCGCTTAAACTTCCCTTAAAGCAACTTATTAATAATAAAATATGAGCACAGTTCCCCGTTCCGAGTTTCTCCGATTTACTCTGCAGTTTCAAGTTCATTTTGTAGGCTGACTGCCAATCTGCTTCTTAAGTGAAACTTCTTATTAGCCAGATTTCAAAGTTTTTATGATGGATACGCTTTACATTCGCTCAACGATACCTAAATACATCTTTGGTGACTTTGTTCGCGGCCGATCTTGAAAGGGGTGTGCCACAGGCTGAGGCTGCAGGAAGCAAAATATTGAAAGGGCGACATCTCCATGCTGCAAAGCATCCCACCCATAAAAAATGGGAGGAGCGGTGCAACACAATCACTGGCCATTATACAATCGAAGACGATTGCAGTACATTGACATCATTGAATGACTAAAATTAAGGAATAAAACTCTGTTGAGGAAACACTATTGTATATGTTATTATTTAGCCTCGAATGTTACCTTAAACTAATAAATAGAATCAAACTAAACTTCAGACGGCGGTGTTATTGTGCGAACAATTCACTCAATATTAAACTTTCTTAGAAAAAACGAAATTTTCAAATTATAAACCAAACAACACCTAACTCATGCACCTTTTTTTAATTCCTTACTTTTCTTCGTTAGTCGTTAAAGCTCGTTCAAAGTTTAGTAAATAACATTTAGGCGCTCTTTCAAATATTATAGTATTACAAAACTCGAGTACGATCGTACTTATAATGCATAAATTGACATATGCAAAATTGCCTTCTACTCTTAAATTATTTTTAAATACACTGAAATATATTGGCCAAACAGGCTTCTTGCCTGAGCCAAACTTACTTACTACTACTAACTAAAAAGCAATAGACTAGGCCTAATAATACACATGTCACAATTACAATTTAATAAATCAAAGTAAAAGTTTCATCCCAATCCATAGAAAGGCAGGAAAACTGTTCAAACTGACAAAATTTTAACCTCCGCTTTAAAATCACACCTTTGTGTTTAAATTGAAACCTAAGCCTCGAAGACTAGCACCATCACCACCTGGCATTTTTTGGAACAAAAAACCTAGGACATAGGGTAGGGTAGGGTAGGCATTTTAAGAATATTTTAACCCATCACTTATTTAGTATTAATAGCCTTTTTATCATAACTTTTATAATAAGAATTAAAAAACTATTTAATAATTAGAGTCAAAACCAAAAAATCAGTGACAGTGGGATACAAGGCCAAAATAGGTATATTTATAAGACATTAAATTAGAAATTATTAATGCAAATAAGAAAGAGAGATCAGATATTTAACTATTAAAAAGGTAAGATTGAAAAGTCAACTAGAAAGTAGCAAAAAAGAAGTAAGAATAAAAAGATTAAAGGCAAAGAAAGCAAAAAACAAAGTAGGCCTAAGCAAATACAAGTTTAATAAATACACTAAAAATGACTAGGACATTTCCTAAAAAATGATATGTCATATTTTTTTATTTTTTAAGTACATATTAAAACTGTTGAATTCTTTATCTTTTTAAGTCTATAACTATATTTAAGTATATTTATACTAAAAAATAATTGTAGAAAAGAACTATGGCTTAATTTAAAATAATCATTTTTTTATAATTATAGCTATAGCTGTTGAAACCTACAGATTTTTAACCCAGGGAATTCTAATCCCCAGAACTACAGTATTTTCGCATATATTCTAAAATCTGAGTCCATATTAAAAAAAAACTTGTTAATAGTTAGCAGGATAGAGATAAACATAAAATGGAATATATTCATATAAAATTAGGATTTGAAGCAAACATTTGTTGGCTGGGGTGCTGCGCAGAATGTCAGGCAATGTCTGTTTGACTCTTAAAACATGTATTGGCAAACTCTGGCCTCTGCCTCTGACTCTTCCTACGTCCCTTGGATACTTTAAAACTTTTATCTTCTCTTGTTTCCTCTCTTCTCATCTTTTTTTTCTTTTCTCTTCCTCTATCCTTTCTCTCCTCTTCTCTTGTATCCTCCCTCATCTCTCTTCTCTTTCATCTCTCCTATCTTATCTCTTCTCTCTACTTTTCTTTCTCCATTCCTCTTCTCTCTCCCCCTCTTCTCTTATCTCTTCCTTCTCCTCTCTATTTTCTCTCCTCTCTTCTCTCCCGTCTGCTCTCTCATCTCTCCTTTCTCCTCTTTTATCTCTTCTCATTTCTCTTTGCTCTCTACTCTCTCTTCTCTCTCCCCTCTTCTCATTCCTCACTCTCCTCTCTCTTAACACTTCCCTCTTCTCTCCTCTCTCCTCTCAACTCTCTCCTGTACCCTCTTATCTCAACTCTTTCCTCGCTTTCTCTCCTTTCATTTCTTCTATTCTTCCCCCTCTCCTCTCTCCTCTCTTCTCTCGTCTCTTCCCTCACCTCTCTTCTCTCTCGTCTTTTCTTTCTCATCACTCCTTTCTCTTCTTTTATCTTTTATCTTATATCTCTTCATTTCTCTCTGCTCTCCCCCTCTCTTTCTCTCTCTTTCTTTCTCTCTTTCTCTCACTCTCTCTGTCTTTCTCTCTAATCTCTCCTCTCCCATCTCTCTTCTCCTCTCTACTCTCTTCCCTCTCCTCTCTCCTCACTCACGTCTCTCTCCCTTTGTCTCTCCTCTCGTCTCTGTACTCTGTACTCTCTTCTCTCTTATCTCTCCTCTGTTCTCTCTACCCTTCCATCTCTCGTCTGTTCACTCTCGTCTCTGCTCTCTCATCCCCCTCTTTCATCTGTCATCTTTACTGTCTTATATGTTCTGTCACCTCTCTGCTCTGTACTCTATTCTTTTCCTTTTTTGACTCCTCACTTTCCTTTTGCCTTTCTTCTCTTCTCTTCTCTTCTCTTCTCTTCTCTTCCTCTTCTATAGTCTCTCCCTCTCTTGTCTCCTCTCTTCTCTCTTCTCTCTCCCCACTTTCCTCTCTCCTCCTTCATCTCTCTCATTTCTCATTTCTTATTTCTCCTTACTCTTTCATCTCTACAACCTTATCTCTTCTCTCTTCCCTTTACTCTCTCATCTCTCCCTTCACCTTTTTCCTCTTTCCTCTCTCCTCTCCTCTCTCCTGTCTCCTATCCTCTCATCTGCAGCTCTCTGCTCCCTCATCTCTACTCTCTTCTCTCTCCTCTCTACTCGCTCCTCTCTACTCTCTCCTCTCTCCCCTCTTCTCCCCTCTCTCTCATCGTCCTCACCCCTTCATCTCTCCTATTATCTTCTATATTTTCTCTTTATCCCCTCTCTCACCTCTCCTCTCTTTTCGAATAATTGTCTATTCCTTCTTTCCACTCTCATCTGCCCCTCGGCTATGAGCTGGATTCTTTATCTGGCCTTTGAGGTAAAAGTCTGCCCATTTCTGCTTGGAAAGCCAGTTTGTTGGATGTAGTACTCTCATGGTTGTTCACATGCTTTGATCACGTCATCTTTCTGGCCAATTTGCAGCTCTGCAAAGAATTTGCGTAACTTCAGCTCCACTGCAGTCTATATCAGTCTAACAACCAAGGAAATACACATTTCTGAGGAGGCCGTTTAAATTTTAGAGTACCTTAGAGACTTAAGTGAAACTTAATGTTAAAACTTCAATGGTGTGACTTGTACTGCATTGCAATTGCATCAATTTTTCAATCTTTCGCTTTTACAAACCATGCTGGATTGCCTTGATTTGCCAATTGCCAGTCACTGTTCAACTGCTGCAGAGTTTGCCGATACCGACAGAGGGCAGTGGTTAGAATTTCTCACTAAACTGTTATGGATGGCTAAACGTAGCCTCTCCATCGAGGTGCAAAGAAGGTTTACACACAGCACACAGACAATAGTTTAAGATTGTCTGTGTCAAATTTGAAGAGAATCGGTAGAAGTGGAGCGGCGCTAGGGAGGATTTAGTGAAAAAATGGCGCATTTTGAGCAGTTTTTTGCACTTTTAGGTAGGAAGACTCAAATTTAGGAAATTCAAAGGTAGCCTAAGACATTCTCCGTAGTGAGTTTAGGGTGGGTGCAAAATTCGGCGCAATTTGGTGGAGCGGTTTGGGAGTCCATAGCGAACAAATTTGTACACAGACACACACACACAGACAGAGTTTTGATTTATATATGTAGAGATAAACAGTTGTTTTCTATGGCCAATGGTATACACAAGGAGAAAGGTGACAAAAAATTGCCTGGGAGGCTGACAGAGATCTGGGGTATAGCAGTGGTCTATTACCACCCGCATACCCCCTTCCTAGTCTGTCTGTATGCACTTCCCCCTCCCCCCCTAATGTGGCAGTCTTCCCAATGGAAAATCCTAAGTATGCCACTGCACTGTTTATGGCTATACAATATCCTTCCCAAACCTATACTAAATGTCTAATATCTGTTTGTTGTTAATGGTCTAGAGATTGAACTAGTTTATCAATTTTGATAATATTTTTGCCCAAACATTTCTATTTGTCTAGAAATAAGACAGCTAAAAGTTACTTTAATATACTTCTTAACAACAAGTTTTATAATGTTTTTTGTATCTAAAGCCAAAAAATACTTTGAAGTCATCCAAATAAAGTGCCTTCTAAATTAGCTTTGTAATTATGTTGGGCCTATCTAAAGAGTTGCCCTCCACATCAAGACCAGTGGTTTTCCCATTTTTCATGCCCTATTGAGCTCCCAGTTGCCAGATGGATGTGCAAGTGAAGAAGAGCCACAAGGTGAAGGGCGTTCGCCAGAAGTTAAAGCTATTTCGATCCAGCGAGCCTCTCAAATCCGTCATTATGTGGGGCATCAACCATTCGGTATGCCTGCCTGTTCTAATTCGACTACTACTAGCCACTTAAGTAGTATGATAAATGCTGCTTTTATTTAACCAATACTGAAACACTGCCAAATTGCAGCTAATTCAGCTTAGCCATGTCACCAAGCGAACAATGCTGCTGCCAGACGACTTCAAGAGCTTCCAGAAAGTCAAGGTGGACAATTATTTATTTAACAAGTGAGTTTTTTATGGTGTGCGCTGTAGTCCCACAGCCAGCGCTAAAAGCAGTTCTGCCCATTCCGCTGACATGCGCACCAATACTGTACCATGCATGCGCAAGCCCGCTGATTTACACTGGCCGTGTGACCTACTTTTTGACAAAAATGCGACTTACCTATGAAAAACTAATAATTAATGTAATGTTGGGTAAACGGCTGGAGTATCTATTACTGTATTATGAAGGTAAAATACCTCGTCATCTAATTAGTACTACGTCTATTTAGGGTGGGCATTTTTGTGATTTACCTTGGCATGTACGCCATCAAAGCAGAAAAAAATTGATAATATGCAAGATAATCAGGATAAATATAAATGTCATAATGTGTCATAAACGCTACTATAAGTAAAGCAATAGTTACAACACAGCAGAGTAGTTGATTTATCAATGTTCAAATACAATCCTGCACCACTACTCTCTCGCAGAGACAACATGCCGAGCAAGTTCAAGTTCAAGGAGTACTGTCCCATGGTGTTCCAAGAGTTGCGCTCCAAATTTGGTATTGACTCTCTGCACTATGCAGACAGTTGGACTAAACGCCAGCCAATTAGGGACAGCTCGCAGAACATGATTTGGTCGTGCAATTTGCACTACGTTATTAAAACAATATCTAGCGAAGAGGTCGAACAGGTGCACAATATTCTGCAGGCCTATCACGCTTATATTGTTGAACGATCGGCGGATACCCTGCTGCCTCAGTTCGTGGGCATGTACAGGGCCACCGTGGAGGATACCGAGCACTATCTGCTGGTTATGCGGTGAGTGGGCGGTTCCTCATTGGAAATTGGTTATCTAGGGAAATTATTGGGGATGGGGACCGTGAAGAGGTTGGGTCCTCCCTGAAGCACCGTGATGAGATGGCGCCCTCTCTGAAGCACCGTGAGGAGATGGCGCCCTCTCTGAAGCGGGGATGGTGCCCTCACTGAAGCACCGTGAAGGGAAGGCGCCCTCTCTGAAGCATCGTGAAGGGAAGGCGCCCTCTCTGAAGCACCGTGAGGCGATGGCGCCCTCTCTGAAGCATCGTGTGGGGATGGGGATGGCGCCCTCACTGAAGCACCGTGAGGCGATGGCGCCCTCTCTGAAGCACCGTAAGGGGATGGCGCCCTCACTGAAGCCTCGTGAGGGGATGGCGCTCTCACTGAAGCATTGTGAGTAGATGGCGCCCTCTCTGAAGCACCGTGAAGCGATGGCGCCCTCTCTGAAGCACCGTGAAGCGATGGCGCCCTCTCTGAAGCGGAGATGGCGCCCTCTTTGAAGGGGGAATGGTGCCCGAATTTGAGGGGATGGTGCCCTCACTGAAGCACCGTGAGGGGATGGCGCCCTCTAAAGCGGGGATAGCGTCCTCTCTGACGCACCGTGAGTGGATGGCGTCCTCTCTGACGCACTGTGAGGGGATGGCGTCCTCTCTGACGCACCGTGAGGGGATAGCGTCCTCTCTGACGCACCGTGAGGCGATGGCGTCCTCTTTGACGCACCCTAAGGAGATGGCGCTCTCTCTGAAGCAAACGTCAGGGAATCGCGCCCTCATTGAAGCACCAGAAGGGATGGCATCTATCCATGAAGCACCTATATAATACCCTTATAGGCAATTTACTAGCCTTAACTTGGCTTCAATTATCTATAAAAAAACTTGAAACCCCTTCCCCAGCTCCGTGTTCAGCGCCGATGTAAAAATCCACCGCAAATACGACCTCAAGGGCAGTCGCATATCTCGGGAAGCGACCGAGAAAGAGAAGGCTAAAGAGCTGCCTACGCTGAAGGTATGCAATCTGGGTTTAGACTGCAGTTATACTTAAACACCCTATTCGTAGGGCCCATTGAAAGCGTTACCGTGACCAGAATTGCTAAAGAGTCATTGCAAACACAAATCGCTAGTGACTCTAGCGACTCTTGCAACTTTTTAACCACTCAAACGACTGTAATGCGACAGTAAAGCGACTGTTGAGTCACGAGCGCATCACGTGAGTTGCAGAATCGTAAAAAAGTCGTCCAAAAGTTGTGCTAGTGCTTAAATTTCTACTAAATCAAGTAGACTAAATAGAGTTTTTATATAAATGCGAAACGCGATTCTAATTCATAAAGTGATGCAGATGCGCTTTAGACGCAACCCAGTGATTCTGCAGCGACTCTGGCACGCCTCAGATACGACTCCACGGCCCCAAAGTCGTTTCAGAGTCAGAAGAGCCTCAAATTGACTCTTAGGCAAAATTCTTTGACGACTTGTGGTGACTTGTACCGGGACATCTAGTCGTTTTAGAGCACAGATACTAGAATAACTAGATGGGCCACTCAGCACATTTGCGTGTAAGCTACTTTCAGTTCAGTAGTAAGTTAAACCGGAGTATTTCAATGTATTTTTAAAGCCAAGGCTCAATTTATTGGCTTTTACCCCCCCCCCAGCTTAAACCATCCAACGGAGCCTTTCCACACTACCCCACCCCGCCCCAATTTTTATTGCCTTCTCGGAATTCCAGCCTAAAGCTGCCATGTACATTTCAGTGGCTAATGTACATTATTGCTGAACCAATTAGCAAGCTGTTTACGCCTGCAAGCCTGGGCTTCTAAACTTATCAAAGTCATTTCAGTTGCCTTTATTTTTTATAAATTTGCTTACGTATTCTTCTTTGCTACTGAACTGAAAGTAGAAAGCTGTTTTACTAAGTATATATGCCTGAGTGGCCTATCTAGTTATTTTAGTATCTGTGTTTTAGAGTAATCTAGAGTCACTTCTTTTCTATTTTACCTGTATGTGCTGGGTCTCTGCGTGCGTATCCGTGTGCTTGTGCAACTTCAGTGGCAGTGGAATGTGAACTAGCTAACCAAATAACCGTCACAACGCGGGTTGATCATCTGCGTAGCCAGAACATCATCCGACATCGACTTCCCGACAAAACCAAACCGACAGGACATCGATTTTGTCGGCTCCGGAGAACGTCTTCACGTCGGTCCGGAGGCCAAGGCCAGGCTGATGGCCACTCTGCAGAGCGACACCGAGTTCCTGGCCAACTGCCACCTCATGGACTACTCTCTGCTGGTTGGCATTCACGATCCCGCAGCTGGCGGCGGCTGTAAAGACGCTCGAGGAGCCGACGCTGCTGTTGCCGCCGCTGTTGAAGCGGCAACAGCCGGCGCCGCTGCCTCCGAAGGCGACGGCGCCGACGCTGACGAGGCCAGCTCGGGCAACGAGCTCGAACTCGGCGTCGGAGTTGCCGTTGACGACGCCTCGTTAGCCAGGGAGCGACGGTTCGCCGTGCCCGCCGCGGACCAGTCCCAGCTGCTGTACTTCATCGGCCTGATAGACATTCTCACTAAGTACGGCGTACGCAAACGGACAGCCAAGACCTACAAGACCATGAAGCATGGCAACGAGGCCCAGTTGAGCTCGGTTAAGCCGGAAGTCTACGCGCGTAGATTTCTGGAGTTTGTGGACTCAAGTCTCGTCTAGTATTGTGCGACTCGTGCTTCTGAATATCTATTTGTGAACATTTTTGTGGCTGAAAATTAGATATCCTTTTTCTTGAGTGCAAATTTATTTTATTTTTTAGTAGTAGCAAAGCAACTTTATAAAAAAGATAAACATGACAGGCAGATTCTCAAGCACTGATGGAGCGGAGAGGCTGACTCTCAAGGACTCTGAAGGGAGCGGAGAGGCAGACTCTCAAGCATTGATGGAGCGGAGAGGCTGACTCTCAAGGACTCTGAAGGGAGCGGAGAGGCAGACTCTCAAGCATTGATGGAGCGGAGAGGCTGACTCTCAAGGACTCTGAAGGGAGCGGAGAGGCAGACTTTCAAGCACTGATAGAGCGGAGAGGCTGACTCTCAAGGACTCTAAAGGGAGCGGGGAGGCAGATTCTCAAGTACTGGGTGTAATAGAGTAATATTACGAGTAATTCAGTAAGATCAAGGAAATGTCGTAGTTGCTTCCAAGTAGCTTCCAAAGCTACAGTTTACCAAACTTGGCCAATAAAAAATTAATATTTAATTTTGTTACTCATTTCTGTCAGCGTATTAATTTTTTTATATCTCTCTGCAGCAGCCGGTGCCAATAAGCGTTGAAAATTTGTGTTTTTATCATTGCGTAATCATTCATTATGTGCCATGAATCGTATCAAATAGAATTATAGTAGACATTATATTATCATATTGGTACGATTTGTTTTATAATTTACTTTACAACTGTTCGGCAGTGAAGTCGATCATTCAGTCTTTATCATTCAGTCTTCCCCACAGATACTAAAATAGCTAGATAGGCCACTCAGGCACATATTCTTAGTAGATAATAAGCCCAAGTTTGAAGGCTTAAACAGCTTGCTAATTGGTTTAGCAATAATGTACATTAGCCAATCCACTGAAATGTACATGGCAGCTTTAGGCTGGATTTCCGAGAAGGCAATAAAAATTGGGTGGTGGGGCGGGGGGGGGGTAGTGTGGAAAGGTGCGGTGGGAGGGTCTAAGCTTGGGGGGGGGGTAATAGCCAATAAATTGAGCCTTGGCTTTAAAAATACATTAAAATGCTTCTGTTTAGCTTACTACTGAACTGAAAGCAGTTTGCACGCAAATGTGCTGAGTGACCCATCTAGTTATTTTAGTACGAGTATCTGTGGTCTTCCCCCTTGTTCAGTCGGTTAAAAGTCACTTTGTGCGTTGTATCCAAAATATATGTTGCTTTTATAAGCGCATACATTGTAAAAAGCATCAGGTGCGTGTATTTTCAATTTATTTATCTGTCAGAGGTAATTGTTTAAATGTAATAAAAAACATTTATTGCCTTCATACGATTAGCGACACTTGTATTTTATTCTAAATTGCATGCGGCACAATGTTTCAAATCGTTACAAAATAAATTATAATAAATCCCGCATGCCTCATCAGAATCATCAGAATTTTGAGCGATGATGGGCACTAAAATTAATTACGAGCTAATTATATTTTTAGAGCATTGCGCTTTACTGTATTTAATGGAGTTCAATTTCAGGTTCCTGGCCTTAAGACTCAAATTTGTTTCGTTTTTGTGACTTTAAAATATGACCATCTAGTTTGAGACATGGCCATCCAGTTTGAGACATGGCCATCCAGTTTGATACATGGCCATCCAGTTTGAGACTTGGCCATTCAGCTTGAGACATGGCCATCCAGTTTGAGACATGGCCATCCAGTTTGATACATGGCCATCCAGTTTGAGACATGGCCATACAGTTTGAGACATGGCCATACAGTTTGAGACGTGGCCATTCAGCTTGAGACATGGCCATACAGTTTGAGACGTGGCCATACAGTTTGAGACATGGCCATTCAGTTTGAGACATGGCCATCCAGTTTGATACATGGCCATCCAGTTTGAGACATGGCCATACAGTTTGAGACATGGCCATACAGTTTGAGACGTGGCCATTCAGCTTGAGACATGGCCATACAGTTTGAGACGTGGCCATACAGTTTGAGACATGGCCATTCAGTTTGAGACATGGCCATACAGTTTGAGACATGGCCATACAGTTTGAGACTTGGCCATACAGTTTGAGAAGGTACAAACGCGTTCAAGAGTACACGTGGGTACTTATTAAACAATAAGACTAACTAAGCTTATTAAATATGCTATGTTAATCAAGATTGTTCCGCTTGATTGACAGCAACAGTTCTCATAGCGATATTAATTGTCAGTATATATATTTCAGTAATTATTTGCAATATAAATATAAACATTAAAAGCCTGTCATTGTTGTTTATGGAGTAAGAAATGAATCAACAAGATCCGCCTAGATACAAATCAATCTTTTGCATGGTCATCGCTGACCTGCTCAGCTTCGAAAACACACGCACAGCACTGCTGTTTCAATTATTGCTGCTAGAAGCGAGATGGCAAAAAACAGTGTGAAAAGGACTTCATTAACCTACGAGTAGAAAATACACTATGGTCATTTCGATGCGGGAGCCCCAGAGACAAATTATTGATTATCGACACGATTAACGATAAACTACAAGGTTTTCTTTTCATGGTACAGCATCATAACAGAAATTTTATTAGTAAGAAAGTTAGTGCATGGTACTAAGTGAAAGTTTATGGATGATGATGAATAATACAGAATTTTCTGCTTCAAAAGTTTGATTTGAATTAATTTAATATCAGGATACAAGCGACAAAACACGGTTTTAAATATCTGAGTTAAATGGGGATTTAACAGGCACAAAAGGACGATTTGGGACAGACCACGGATGCTAGAATAATTAAATGGGCCACTCAGGTATATATACGTAGTAAAATAGCCTTCTACTTTCAGCTCAGTAGCAAAGAAGAGTACATAAGCTTTTATATAAAATAAAGGCAGCTGAAATGACTTTGATAAGTTTAGAAGCCCAAGCTTGCAGGCGTAAACAACTTGCTAATTGGTTCAGCAATAATGTACATTAGCCAGTCTACTGAAATGTACATGGCAGCTTTAGGCTGGAATTCCGAGGAAGACAATAAAAATTCGGTGGCGGGCGGGGTTGTGTGGAAAAGCTTCGTTGGATGGTTTAAGCTGGGGGTAAAAGCCAATAAATTGAGCCTTGGCTTTAAAAATACATTAAAATGCTTTTGTTTAACTTGCTACTGAATTGAAAGTAGCTTACACGCAAATGTGCTGAGTGACCCATTTAGTTATTTTAGTATCTTTGAGACAGACTCAAGTTTTGGGATTCGACAGTTGGGGAGGGGGGTAGGAAAGTTGAAAGGCAATGTACATAACTGTGTCACTTCCAATGTACATGTGCATGTGCTATTTTTAGAAGACACTGCTTGATTATCAGTCTAGATGGGGTGACTCAGCGGCCCGGATTGTGTGCAGTTAATTCAAGCCCAGTCTCTAAATGCTTTCGATGTCCTTGTAGTACTGCTCCAGGTCGGCCTTCAGCTTGCCAAGATTGTCCTTCTTCTGCTGGAGCTCCTCTGTGGTTATCGAGTTTATGAAATTAGCATTATAATTATAAAGTAAAGCATTTTCCGAGCTATGCTCAACTATGCTCAACGTTTGAGGTAGCAGAAGGTGGTAAGGCCGCACTGTTTACGTGTTAAACTTCTATAATAAATTTGAATTTGTCCTCGATTTAGGAAAGGACAAATTGTTAAAATGAAACACAACAGCCAAGCTACTATTGTAAACAATAGAGGAAAAGTACATAACTACGAGGGGTGTTCCCGGAATGCATTTATGGTGAACGGCAGAATGTCAAAACGAGCTGAAATTCAAGCGAGCTAAATCGACCAGAAACGATTCAGGGCCAAGGATCAAAGGACGGCCGAATGGCACTTCAGTCTGGCAACACAGAATCGTTTAATAAAAACTTTTGCTGTTTTACCATTTAATACTCTCGTAGAATTGCAATGAGTTGTGGCTAAACATTTCACCTCATCCGGACATTCCTGCCGTTCACATGCAGTAAGCACAGTCAGGAGAATTTTGCAACACCCAATCGTACTAACACTTTGACATCGACGCAAAAAAGAACTGATCTGGTTGTCAGCAATGCAATGCATGGATAGTGCTACTGTCTGTAAGTAGTATAGAACAAAAACATTCAGCACAGAGACAAGGATGGACAGTATTTTTTAACAGCTAGCTAGTACTACCAGTACTACTAAACAAAGAGCTGCATTAGTAGTAGTATAGTTAGGCCGCATATTTCACGGCCTGCAACAGTTGATCCAAGTCGCGTTTGAGTTTAGCCACCAGCTGGTGCTGCTGCTCAAGTCTGGCTGCAAATGCAAGGAAAGTTTGCCAATGGAGGAATCTCTGAGAACAGAGCGATCGGTTAGTCCATTGGTTCGTTGATAAGTGCAAGGCTCAACATATTTTTGCATAAACATGGGTAAACTCGCAAGTCTTTTAATGTGATTCATAAATTCATTCTAATTCTATAGAACTATTCTCTAAGCAGTAGATTATACGGTAAATAAGGCGGTACGGTTACAAAAATTTCTTCAAATGATATGCACGCCTGGATCCACCCAACCTACCTCGTTCCTCATGGGGTATCATCTACCTGTCACCCAACCTACCTGGTTCCTCATGGGGTATCATCTACCTGTCACCCAACCTACCTGGTTCCTCATGGGGTATCATCTACCTGTCACCCAACCTACCTGGTTCCTCATGGGGTATCATCTACCTGTCACCCAACCTACCCGGTTCTTCAAGGGGTATCATTTACCTGGGGTCCATGAGAATTGCCCGCAGACAAATTGCCCGCCGAGATTTGCCCGCAGGAGATTTGCCCGTGGAGATTTGCCCGCCGAGCTTTTCCCGCGGAGATTTGCCCGCAGTGCATTTTGCCCGTGAGCGAATTGCCCGTGGAGATTTGCCCGCCGAGCTTTTCCCGCGGAGATTTGCCCGCAGTGCATTTTGCCCGTGAGCGAATTGCCCGTGGAGATTTGCCCGCCGAGCTTTTCCCGCGGAGATTTGCCCGCAGTGCATTTTGCCCGTGAGCGAATTGCCCGTGGAGATTTGCCCGCCGAGAATTGCCCGCCGAGATTTGCCCGCAGTGCAATTTGCCCGCGAGCGAGTTGCCCGCCGAGTTTTTTCCCGCCGAGGTTTGCCCGCAATGCTTTTTTCCTGCAGCGCATTTGGCAGCTGGATTCTGTCTGCATTGCCCCCCCAAAAAAATATGCATTTGATATGCAGTTACTATCAAAACGTTTTGATCGTGTAAATCTCTTTATTGAGATTAACACGTATTGGTTTTTGCGAGCTATCTCAGGCAAGGAGCAAGCAAACTCATCCATCCCATAGATTTCAATACGACGAAGGAGGTGGTTTGAACCATAGACTATCACGTTTTTTCAACCAAACTCATCCAACGGGCGAGCAATCTCAGTCATAGCTTGTCTGCCCATTCATTTCCTCTTCCCTTCCTTCTTTCCTCCTCCTTCGATGGCTCAGTTGCGACAAACATCCAACTCCGACAGAGAGAAGCTAATCAACGCATGGAATGACGGACAAAATTTGAGCACTGCTTCACGCATTCTCGGGATAAAGCTGAAGACGTCCAGACATATAATCCGGACTTACGTAGCTACTGAAAGAATTGCTGCTCTCCAACGTGGCGGAATAAGGCAGGAATCAAGCAAGATTGATGTGCTGCTCTATCATAAAGTCTCTTATATACGAACCAATTAAATTTTTCGCTTAATAAACAAGCTATGGCTGAGATTGCTCGCCCGTTGGATGAGTTTGGTTGAAAAAACGTGATAGTCTATGGTTCAAACCACCTCCTTCGTCGTATTGAAATCTATGGGATGGATGAGTTTGCTTGCTCCTTGGCTGAGATAGCTCGCAAAAACCAATACTAAGCATTGGGAAGGCAATGCAGACAAAATCTGCCGCGTCGCTTAATGCGCTGCAGGAAAAAAGCATTGCGGGCAAACCTCGGCGGGAAAAAACTCGGCGGGCAACTCGCTCGCGGGCAAATTGCACTGCGGGCAAATCTCGGCGGGCAATTCTCGGCGGGCAAATCTCCACGGGCAATTCGCTCACGGGCAAAATGCACTGCGGGCAAATCTCCGCGGGAAAAGCTCGGCGGGCAAATCTCCACGGGCAATTCGCTCACGGGCAAAATGCACTGCGGGCAAATCTCCTGCGGGCAAATCTCGGCGGGCAATTCTCGGCGGGCAAATCTCCACGGGCAATTCGCTCACGGGCAAAATGCACTGCGGGCAAATCTCCGCGGGAAAAGCTCGGCGGGCAAATCTCCACGGGCAAATCTCCTGCGGGCAAATCTCGGCGGGCAATTCGTCTGCGGGCATTTCTCGTGCTCCCATTTACCTGTCACCCAACCTACCCGGTTCTTCAAAGGGTATCATCTACCTGTCACCCAACCATCCAACCCTGTTCTTCAAACGGCCCACTAGCCTGCAAAAGCACAGTACTCGGGTAGGTTTAAGAATTTTCGAGATTCAATTAAGAATATGATTTAATAGTTAACCTTAGTAAAAGGACGGCGAGAATTATTTAAAAGTAGAGTATCAAGTAACAACACCATATCATCAGTAGGTGAATCTAAAAGTGCTAAAACTATTGCAAGTGCAAACAAGGATATCAACAATACGGATCTGCAACCAGAATAAGTATGAACTAAAAATTGCCACGGCGGGGCGACTGAGAAATGACAACAACAAGATCGGTGCATTAGGAACCGGATGACTGGACTGTGCATTCGAATAAAATAGCAGCAACCGGTGCGCGACACGATGCAGACTGTCTGCTAAACAGTGCAGTTGGTGCATGTGGAGTTCCCTACATCCGCAAAGGTGTCAATCAATCAATATAATACCTTCCAACTGTTCGTTCTCCACCTGGCGAGCAAATGCCGCCCTCTCAGCCGCCTCTCTGCGTCTCTCGCTCTGTTATTGCATTTAATTGAGTTCAAGCAGGCGCAGAATATTTTAGCAAACAACTGGCTACGGAAACACTTGGCTCTGTGCATTCATGACAAAGTACACGAAATAACAGTTCCCGCTTAGCCAATCGCTGATAGAAGAAGCATTATGTAAAAAACAAAAGAAGCGTCATTTAAAACATAAAAGAAGCGTCATGTCGAACATGGAAGATTCATTTGGGAATTGCTACGATGTCAAGGCTTGGAGGGAATCGCTATAATGCTGTGACAGGCTGTGTCAAGGCTTACGGTGGAAGAATTGCTGAGATGTCAAGGTTTTATGGTTACGGTTAGGGTTAGGTTTGGGGTTAGGGTTAGGATTAGGGGTATTGCTGAGACTTCTAGGCTGACGGAGGGATTGTTGAGATGTCAAGGCTCACGGGGGGATTGTTGAGATGTCAGAGCTCACGGGGGGGGATTTTTGAGATGTCAGAGCTCATGGGGGGATTGTTGAGATGTCAAGGCTCACGGGGGGATTGTTGAGATGTCAAGGCTCATGGGGGGATTGTTGAGATGTCAAGGCTCACGGGGGGATTGTTGAGATGTCAAGGCTCATGGGGGATTGTTGAGATGTCAAGGCTCATGGGGGGATTGTTGAGATGTCAAGGCTCACGGGGGGATTGTTGAGATGTCAAGGATCACGGGGGATTGTTGAGATGTCAAGGCTCACGGGGGGATTGTTGAGATGTCAGAGCTCATGGGGGGATTGTTGAGATGTCAGAGCTCATGGGGGGATTGTTGAGATGTCAGAGCTCACGGGGGGGTTGTTGAGATGTCAGAGCTCACGGGGGGATTGTTGAGATGTCAGAGCTCATGGGGGGATTGTTGAGATGTCAGGGCTCACGGGGGGATTGTTGAGATGTCAAGGCCCACGGGGGGATTGTTGAGATGTCAAGGCTCACGGGGGGATTGTTGAGATGTCAAGGCTCTGGGGGAGTCGCTGAGATGTCAAGGCTTACAAGGGAAATTGCTGCGGTTATTGCAAGAAGCTACATGTAGTTGATTAAAAAATTTGTATTCCATTTTTTGTTGGGCGCTGATTGCTAGTAGTCATTACGCTCGTACTGAAAGTCGAAAATCAATTTTTAATAACATTAAAACAAATAAAAATATGCATGGCGTTTAATTAAATGTCAAATAGTAGCTTGGCTGCGTCTCAAACACTCTACTTTCAGTAGAAAGTAGTTAAAAGTATCGAATTTCTTGTAATAACCTATACAAAAGCCTTCCGCCATCCCGACGTTCAGACTCATATAAAGAGCTCTGCAGTGCCCTAACATGGATTTGTCGTTACCTTCGGTCTCGTCAATTTCTTTTTGCCGGTTGGCCGCCTCCCGCTCGGCGGACTCTGCCCTCTCCTCGGCCTTGAATTGCGCGCATGCAGGGGGCGTATCGTGTTGGTGATTTGCGCTGCTTGACACTATGCTCCAGATTTACACTCGTTAATAGGGTTGGTTAAATATATACAACGCGTAGGTAATTAAGGAAAGTTTAACAAAAAATTAATATATAAAATGTCGACTCTGCTAGAGCAAAATTGCTGAATCGTTTAAAACACCTGGAATTTTAAACAGCATTTGCAACCTGACTGCGTAAGCCTATTAGAGGTACTATTAGGTCATTAACTGCACCTAACTTAATGCGTGAGAGTGGCAAAGAGGCTTTAGCCAGCGCCAGCACCAAGGGGCGCCAGCACCAAGGGGCGCCAGCACCAAGGGGCGCCAGCACCAAGGGGCGCCAGCACCAAGGGGCGCCAGCACCAAGGGGCGCCAGCACCAAGGGGCGCCAGCACCAAGGGGCGCCAGCACCAAGGGGCGCCAGCACCAAGGGGCGCCAGCACCAAGGGGCGCCAGCACCAAGGGGCGCCAGCACCAAGGGGCGCCAGCACCAAGGGGCGCCAGCACCAAGGGGCGCCAGCACCAAGGGGCGCCAGCACCAAGGGGCGCCAGCACCAAGGGGCGCCAGCACCAAGGGGCGCCAGCACCAAGGGGCGCCAGCACCAAGGGGCGCCAGCACCAAGGGGCGCCAGCACCAAGGGGCGCCAGCACCAAGGGGCGCCAGCACCAAGGGGCGCCAGCACCAAGGGGCGCCAGCACCAAGGGGCGCCAGCACCAAGGGGCGCCAGCACCAAGGGGCGCCAGCACCAAGGGGCGCCAGCACCAAGGGGCGCCAGCACCAAGGGCGCCAGCACCAAGGGGCGCCAGCACCAAGGGGCGCCAGCACCAAGGGGCGCCAGCACCAAGGAGCGCCAGCACCAAGGGGCGCCAGCACCAAGGGGCGCCAGCACCAAGGGGCGCCAGCACCAAGGGGCGCCAGCACCAAGGAGCGCCAGCACCAAGGGGCGCCAGAATCAAGGGGCTTTACCCCCTAGCCATTAAACTCTAAAACCTGAGTAGGTAATACGATCGCGTCCCCTGAACCGACGCAAAATTCAGGTAAGTAACCAAGCGCTCACCTCTTTCAGCTTCAGAGTGAGATCCATGATGAGCTTCTCGTTGCTTTCTTCCTTCTGGACTGACTGTGAAAGGAATTGGTTGAGGGTGGAATGGCGGAATTAGAGATCGCCCTGTCCTGAAAATAAATTTTCTTACTCACATGGCGGTAAAAAGCTCTTTCAAGGCATGCAAAGTTAAACAAAACAAAGAATGATAATCCTCTTTGAACTTGATCGCATGCTTTCGCAGAAATGGGATTTTAACATGAAATTTGCTGAACTTGGCTTGCATGATCCATGGACTGCGTGGCCGAGTCGCTATTTTTAGCTTTCAAGCTTAAATCACTTCAATTGAATCACTGATCCCAATGCAATGCAGTTCGTACATGCACAGGCGAATACAATTGATCCCCCTATTCTCGATGGAATTAGCAATCCATCTGATCCCCTAATCCTCAGGATAGATTAGCAATCCATCTGATCCCCTAATCCTCAGGATAGATTAGCAATCCATCTGATCTCCTGATCCTCAGGATAGATTAGCAATCCATCTGATCTCCTAATCCTCAGGATAGATTAGCAATCCATCTGATCCCCTAATCCTCAGGATAGATTAGCAATCCATCTGATCCCCTGATCCTCAGGATAGATTAGCAATCCATCTGATCCCCTAATCCTCATGATAGATTAGCAATCCATCTGATCTCCTGATCCTCAGGATAGATTAGCAATCCATCTGATCCCCTAATCCTCAGGATAGATTAGCAATCCATCTGATCCCCTAATCCTCAGGATAGATTAGCAATCCATCTGATCCCCTAATACTCAGGATAGATTAGCAATCCATCTGATCCCCTAATCCTCAGGATAGATTAGCAATCCATCTGATCCCCTAATACTCAGGATAGATTAGCAATCCATCTGATCCCCTAATCCTCAGGATAGATTAGCAATCCATCTGATCCCCTGATCCTCAGGATAGATTAGCAATCCATCTGATCCCCTAATCCTCATGATAGATTAGCAATCCATCTGATCTCCTGATCCTCAGGATAGATTAGCAATCCATCTGATCCCCTAATCCTCAGGATAGATTAGCAATCCATCTGATCCCTAATCCTCAGGATAGATTAGCAATCCATCTGATCCCCTAATACTCAGGATAGATTAGCAATCCATCTGATCCCCTAATCCTCAGGATAGATTAGCAATCCATCTGATCCCCTAATACTCAGGATAGATTAGCAATCCATCTGATCTCCTGATCCTCAGGATAGATTAGCAATCCATCTGATCCCCTAATCCTCAGGATAGATTAGCAATCCATCTGATCTCCTGATCCTCAGGATAGATTAGCAATCCATCTGATCCCCTAATCCTCAGGATAGATTAGCAATCCATCTGATCTCCTAATCCTCAGGATAGATTAGCAATCCATCTGATCCCCTAATCCTCATGATAGATTAGCAATCCATCTGATCCCCTAATCCTCAGGATAGATTAGCAATCCATCTGATCCCCTAATCCTCATGATAGATTAGCAATCCATCTGATCCCCTAATCCTCAGGATAGATTAGCAATCCATCTGATCCCCTAATCCTCATGATAGATTAGCAATCCATCTGATCCCCTAATCCTCATGATAGATTAGCAATCCATCTGATCCCCTAATCCTCAGGATAGATTAGCAATCCATCTGATCCCCTAATCCTCAGGATAGATTAGCAATCCATCTGATCCCCTAATCCTCAGGATAGATTAGCAATCCATCTGATCCCCTAATCCTCAGGATAGATTAGCAATCCATCTGATCCCCTAATCCTCAGGATAGATTAGCAATCCATCTGATTTTCCAATCCACGTCTCACCTGAAGAGGCTAAGTACAGCAGACTACGAGACCCATGTCATGCAGGTGTTCTAAACTGCAAAAGCGATGAGCTCCAATCCACTACAAAACTGAGAATTTTTCCCACCGTTGATGCGGTACGCAGGCGACTGGAGGCCGCCAGCTGCTCCGAGATTTCACGCGATCCCAGCCGAATCCCGGCTGCCCGGAGCGCCTCTTCCAGTTCGAGCACCTTGCTGGATCAAGTTTAGGCCGGAGAGCAAACAGGGAGAGGCTGAGTCAGGGATATTTAACAGTGACAAGCTGTACACAGGCACCCTGAGTGTACAGCGGCCCAGACTTTCTAATCGTCAGGCATTTACACTCTGTGTTCATCACACGACTACCCAACCTAGGGGTAAAAAAATTAACAATAATAAGCTCGAGCGAAACAAAACCGAAACGCCTTTTGAAACCTGCCGCTCTGCTGCCAAAGCATGCGATGCAAGCATTTTATTAGTTATAATAAATACTTCTAACTGGCTTAAAGCATTTCCAAACCTTTGCCTCGCTGATCTCTAACGATTTCAAATGAATAGTGACCAGGTTCAGCTCGTCACGGAGCTCTTTGACCTTCTTCTCGGCCGCGTCTGAGCGATCCTCGGCCTTGGCCAGCTGCTCTTCGGCCAGTTGAAGCTTCCTTCGAACCTTAATAGGACAAGTCGGTCGGCCCAGGTGGCCAAGATTGTTAGTAAATTGTGTGCAGAGCAGCAGCGCACTGGAGCAAAATCAACTCAGAAATGCAGGCATGCATTTAACCTAGCTAAACATAGGCTTAGACTGCTGATAGTGTAGTACTCGGCTGCAAGGTTGCAAGCGTAGTTACGCTGTCACCATAGCAACAGCAATAATTGCAGGAGGATTTTGGGCACTACACTACACTAAGGCATGTACATCTCTGTGCCTTGTGAATCGCACCACAATTCACCGGCCAATTTTATGACAAGCCCAAATGAATGTGGCCAAGAAGTTCGGATTTCTTAAAGAAAACGGGCATTTAGGCAGAGGCAGCGATCGTCAGCGTGCTAAAAATGTATTGAAGCAATGAATAGAGCGTAAATGAGTGCAACAGGTACTTTAATTCAAGCATTTTCTCTGATACCTGTCTAAAACAGCCTTATTCAACAGTCAGGGAGTATGAACTGCAAATCAATCTGGAACATTCAGCACCAACATGCAGCAACCCGCATGCCAAATCCAGATATTGCAACACTCTAGAAAGGCAACCTGTCAGCAAAACTGAAGCGGCAATTATCGCTCTCCGCTGTTGCTGCTGCTGCCTCGCTTAGCAACGGTTGCTGGGGCTGGGTCTCGTCGGGGGGCAGGCGACTGCGTCGTTTCAGCCTATAGCGCACACAATTCGGGACGGCAAAGTTTGCTTTGAATCTGACTGTAGCCTGCATGCCTACAGACATTTAGAATAAACAATAAATATGCAGCACGCGCGGAAGCGCGCTTCAGTGAGCGCATCTTAGATTGTAATTAATAAAACAAAACAGGGCGGAGATTTGAATTACTAGATGTCCAAGAAATCATTTAGCAACTAAGTAACTAAGATATTTGCTAGCTAAATAGGTGAAAGGTAAAATTAATAAAAAATCCCACTATAACAGAGATAAGCCGTCATCACCTCCTCCAGATTGGTCTCTGCGTCGCTAGCAGCGTCTGTGGCCTCGTTGACAAGCTGCTCCAGCTGGTTGATCCGGCTGTCATCAATGTTCTGCCGATTTTCCAGCACTTTGCGAGCCCTGTTTATTATTATTACTGTTATTAATCACACTGCGTGCATGCATGAGCGCCTAAGTGAAACAGGCTTGGCAGGTGGATGCTAATGCCAAAAGTAAAGTTATCTCAATTTCAAAGCACATATTTTCGAAAAACCTATTCCTCAACTAAATTAACAAATTAGAATTATTAAAAATGGACAACATGAAACATTTTACCAAAATGATATTTAAAAAGATAATTTCCTTTGACTTCAAGCTTTTCATTTTGATGAATTTGATGGTATAAAAACTAAAATTGAGAATAGGTAATGCATGACTGCTTATTTAATTTTTAATACAAAAAAACTTTTAAAATGCAAAAATATATTCAGACATTAGGTGTATGTGGATAACATAAAAAATAGATTTATATATTTACTTGCTAAAATATAAAAAATAATTATCATAACGATAAGTTATTCAATTAAGTTTTTAGAATAGGTATTAATATTTACCTTTCACTTTCTTCTGCTGTCTTGTTTGCTTCTTGAAGCTTCTGATTGGTATCGTTCAATCGACCTTCAGTCTGTTCAAGCTCATCTTCTAGAAGCTGAATTCTTCTAGCAAGACTTTGGACTTCTGTCTCTGCCTAGAAAAATTGATAAAAAACATGTTTATAATTAATATTTTAGCCATTTGAAAAACACTTTAAAGGGAAGAAAATACAACAAAATGTTAATTTATGTGTAATAAAGTTGTTCAATACACTTAATATAAAGTTATTTTGCTAAGAATAAAGTTAACGTCATAAAGGTGAGAATAAATATTTGCTGAAATGAAAAACTAGAGATCTAACAGCCACAGATAGCCAATAAGCACAGTCAAATATTTTATACTATAGTAAAATGAGGTAAAATGGATGAGCTAATAGAAACATGCATTGTTTTGCAAAATTGCAGTAATTACCGAATTGCGAAGCTCAACTTCCATCTTTAATTCTTCCTCTTTACGCTCAAGTTCATCAGTGACTTTGTCCAAATCGTTTTTTAGGCCTTGCATTTTTTGTTTTAAAACAGACAAAACACCTTGTGTTTGGTTGTTCTTCTCGGCCGCCATATTGTTCGTTTTATATATTGGTATTGGATATGAAAGCTAAAAGCGTTTGTATGTGAAAATGCAGGGTATATGTACAATGTACTGTTCAGCCAGTACAAAAAATGAAGGAACACGTGTGAAGTTAAATCGACGCCGGTTTATATAAATAAACAAATCATAACAATCATAACAGATAACTACCATATTTTAGCAACCAATTATGAACATCGTTTAAGTGCTGCTGGTTTTTTAAAGACGTATTTGTTGTCTATAAGTACAAATCTAATTATTTTGTCATTCAATTCTATAACACATTCTCATATTTGTTTTTTCATTCTACACGCACCAGAATTCCTATCCAGATAATGAAATAGCACTTAAAACTCATCTAAATGTATGAAAAATTTAACATGAAAAACATGATAAAATGTATACGTACATGTAGTTTTCATTTTTCTGAATTTATCGCAACAGCCAACAAACAGGTACGATTGTTTATTAAGTTTTAATAACTATTTTTTCTACAGAAATAGTTATTCGCCTGCTTGTGATCCATCAGTTAGGGTATTATTGTTTTCAGTACATGTACGTACGTTTATCATTACTAAATATTATCCTACCTTTCGTAGCGATTGCGAAATCATGTTTTGAATCTCGGCACCAATGATGGAAAACTTGATCATTGTGCTTGAGTTGAGATTTACTGCTGAAAGGCCGCGCATAATCACACCCTTCTCGTCCACTTGACCCCTGGAGTCTGTGGACATTGTCGATGCAGTGTCGCTATCGGAACAGCTTCCATAGTCCGAGAACAATGGGTCTTTGCTGAGCAGATAGGCCAGATCAGAAGCCGCTGAATCTCTGCGTTTTTCCCTCCAATTGTTGGCCCAATGTGCGCCCCCTGCCGCGCCTCCGTAGCTTGAGGCGCCAAGCGACTCCATTTTTTCTGGCGTCGACGGCGCTCCTTCTGGATCGGGCCGCTGCTGATTGCGCGGGCACAGCCGATCACCGCCACGACGTCGGGGCGGTCGACGCTTACGTTTGCTGCCGCCGCCAGCTGAAGAAGACGACAACGGTGACGCATTGTGCGGCTTGAGTGATCGCCCGGTGGCGCTGGATGCCGACGGAGCAACCGAGACGCCCAAATCCGGCTGGCGCTGCTGTTGGCGATAGCAACGGTCGTAGTATTCCGGATCGAACGTTATCGTGAAGACCGAGTTGTCCGAGGTCACGTGACGTTGCACTGGAGGCGGCGAGCGTCTAGAACGAGATCGAGCAGAGGCGACGGCTGCTGCTGCCGCTGCTGTAGCGCTGGGCGAATACGGCCGCTCAAACAGCTGCTGTTGTTGCTGTTGCTGTTGCTGCAGCAGCTGCTGCTGCAGGGGCAAACTGTTTGAATGGCGCTGTTTTCGATGCGGCGGCTGGTACAGAGATTGGCTGCTGTGATACTGCTGCTGCATCAGGCCTTCGACTTTAAAGCGGCTCTTGATGCCGCCGCTTGTCGACTGTTGGGCTCCGGAGCATCGCTGCTTCTGCTTCTCCTGGACGTGGGCCCAGTGTCGGTTAGAGGATTCGCGCGTCGAATTCGATGCAGCCGCAGCTGTCAGGGACGTCGAAGATGAAGATGGCGGCAGCGAGTTTGACGGAAGAAGGAAAAGAAATTTGTCCTCGGCTGGGCGCTGGAATTCGAATTGTGAAATCTGATTTGTCTGAACACGATATTTGTCTGCCTAACGTACAGCTGAATGTACTTAACAATCTAATGAATGAAGAAACTTGAAGACAGAAAAGGTCAACGACTTACTCGAACTTTCTCCGCCTCAGGCCCTCGATGATGCGACCGCTTCTCACGAGCCGAGTCGAACTGGCGATCGGATGAGGATCTGATCGTGGATGGCAGGAATGAGTAAGACAGTTTGCATATTCAGTAGGCAATCCGCCAAGTCTCTGTTATCATAAGTTTACTGGATTTAAGGGCAACGCGGCGACATTGAATCAGCATTCAGCGACGACGTATTATGTACGAGTACTTTCGAGATGAAATTGATACACAAGAAAAGTTATGTACTTTTTTACTGTAATCTTACCATGAGGCAGGGATTTTGACCGAAGTCAAAATGCCCTATATACATGTAGGCCACAAATAAACCCAGATTCTCATTTAAACAATTGGACATTTTATTACACCTGCTCTAAGGGCAGTTGTGCAACCGATAGCTCAGCCGCAGCTATTGCGGGGCGCATCTGAAGGCTGCGTACGGCTGTTCAGTTCAAGGACTGGGGGTCGCCACACACAGCCTCAATTACCCCAGCTACGAAATGCGGTACCCATTTTACAGCTGGGTGAACTGAAGCAATGCAGAGCTAACCCAGTCTCTGCTCACGCGCGTATTCCGCGCGTATTACGCGTGTCAATCACGTGCGTAATACACACGTAATTGACGCGCGGGAAACACACGTTTTGTGTCACTTTTTTTACGCGAATCTACGCGCGTAATATACGCGCAGAATACCCGTGTGAAGTACGCGCCGAAAACGCGCGCTTTACGCACACTTTACACGAATAATATGCGCATATGTGTATTATTTATCCATTAAATACGCGGCTGAAAGATAAAGATTGAGGCACGTTTGTGGCACATATCAACATATTTTTAATATGGTAGGCTCGCAAAATGCACGGTAAATGTATTAAAATTTGATATTGGTATTGATATCAAATACCATCATGATAGTCCATCAAGTTGATCGCACAAAGCTGCACGCTTGCCTTCTTTAACAAGAACTGCGAGACCAGGCAGATTGTCGCCCCAGCCCGCCGGCGCGATACTCGCCCAGGTGAAACCAGGCCAATCGCCTACGCCAACCGCAGCTTCAGTGACACCAAACAGCGCTACTTGCAGACAGAAAGGGAGGCGCTGGTCCTCAAATTCTACCACTACCTTAGTGGCTACCCAAAGTCCAGGGTCATCGGTCATCACCGACCACAAGCTGCTGGTCAGCCTGCTCAGCCCCGGTTCGCGGCTCCCACTGCGGATCGAGCGCATGGCACTTCAGCTGCAGAACCTCCTTCAAAGTCACCTATATACCAGCTGGGGGTGACAACCCGGCAGATGTCCTGAGCCGCCAGATACATGTATGTCCAACACCGTCGAACTACGAGGGCAAGGATCTTGACATGGTCTACATCGCAATGGCAGCTGACAGCAGCGCCAACAGCATCAGCATCGGGACGATCAAGGTGGCCTCCGCATGTGACAGGGCGATCCAAACCGCCGTATCCAGGCCCGTCCCTGCATGCTGTCCGTCAGAGGCTGAAGCTGTCGGCTGTAAATCTGCTTAATTGGAGCGGGTGTAATCAATTAATAATAATATAATATTATCATTATTATTACCTCACTGCATTTGTAATGCATTTTTGCAGGCGCCACTAAAATGCAGCATCTGTCTAAAATGATTCAGTTTATTCAGCTGTCATGTCAGCTGGAAGATTGACAGCCAGCTAAGTTGCCACCTATAAGTTTGCCAAGCTTGCCAAGGTTGTCCTGTAGTCGAAGTTTGCCAGCTTAAGGCAGTCAGAAAGAGGCGGCTAGATCTAGTGTAAAAATATGTTTCATTGTTAATTATTTTAGCGTTGGTTTTCATGCCATTAAAACAGTATAAATTGATTTCCATGCAGAGCCAGTTGAATACCATACCAAATTCATAAAATTTATGCTTTAATCAATTGAAGTGGTGACAAAATTGAGCAAAAAATACTATGTTTCATCCTAGAAGTGACAATCATACAAAAAATTCAAAATGCTATTCTAAATTACATTAAAGTATAATTAATGTTGTTTTGTTTTGTTGTGTTATTTTTACTTAAAAGTTGTATACATTTCTCACTTTTCAACATTTTGAAAATGTTTATTTAATTTTGAAATATAGTTAAAGACAATGGTGGTAGGAATATTTAAACATGGTAAAAATTGTTTTTAGTTGCACATTTCGAGATTCATAGTTTTCCTTTCCATGCTATTCAGTCAAAGGGATATTTGATTTTGTGAATGTTTTATGATAGAATTACAATATATACAAGCTACCAGAAAAATTATGCCATATGCCTACTAAATATCTATAAGAATTTTGAAAAGCATATATTCCAGACATCATGCATTGGAGTTACAATCAGAATTCAGTTTTTATTTCATTCATTACAACCTTTAAATGTATTGAAACGTTAATTATTGAATTTATTGACTATGTTATAGACATAGTCAAAGATGGTTGGAAGTATAATATCTAGATAGACTATAGTGATTAAAATCAGGCTAGTTTAACTTGATTTTGATAGTATGCAACGCTTTTTTGGTGCATGAATGGTAATATATTTTTATTTATAATGTCATGAAATACTCATATATACATATAACTACTAGTAATGGTATGCAAAAAGGGGCAACACAAAATTCATTCAATTAATAAATAAACAGTATTTAGGACTCTAATTTAAATTGTAGAAGTCTTAATAGATATAGGCATATAGCTTATAAATTATAATACAATAAAACTTTTTTGAAGCACAACTAAGCAATATTCCCAATAAGTTTTCAGAATAATGTCAATTTTTAGCCAAATATATAGTAGGCATCTGTTAAATTTAGTGTTAATATCTATTCTCTAACCAATAAAATCTATAATTAACAAACTAATATAGCAATTTATCTTTTTTTACCTTTATATACACTTTTAAATACTTTTATATATGCATTATAGCTTAACTATAAGATATATAGTGCATTTTTAAGTAAAAATACTTTAGATGCACATTTCTAGTACTTCTAAGGGTTGAATGAGAACAAATTGATAAATTGACTTTAATCAAGCTGAAGAAAAATAAGGAGATGCTTTGTATACTTGAATTATTCTTAAGAATTGTTTTGAAGCCCAGTTGTATGTTTTTCCAATCGAATAAATATACAATATACACTATAATAATTAATAAACACGCAAAAGGATACAATGCAACCTAGTTACATGGATTAATCAAGAATCATATGAATTCTTGAATATGGTATAAAAAGGACAACAGCTCCCTGGTAACGTGTCGACTGAGGTCTCTACTGGACATTTTTCGCTTTGGACCGATTTTGTCACGAAGCGAAAACTTAAATTGGTGCTTCATTTGTGTCCGCGACCGCGGGTAGAATGCGCGTAAAACAACACGATCTTTACGCGCGTAAAATTGTGCGTTTGAATACGCGATGTTTACGCGTGTAAAACTAGTGTACAAATTAGGCGCGTCGATATATGCAGCAGTTACACGCGTAATACGCGTGTATTCGCAGTGTAAAATTTACGCGCGTCGCTTACGCAGTAATTACACGCGTAATACGCGCTGCGTCAGAGACTGGGAAGTGTCTTGCTCAAGGACACGTTCCGGACAAGTTCTCGTTCCGAATGGGTCGAGAACGAATCCCCGACATTTAAGTCGTGAGTCCGACGCTAAGTCTAACCACTAGGCTGCAACCCCTATCCAATATTGGACTGCATTGAAAATGTTGTTATCCAATATAGTCCCATATTTTACGCTTTGATCTTGGTTTATTTAAAAATAACGACAACCATCGTGAAACAATGCATTCTTTTTATACGCTTAAGCAAAACAGATTTTTACGGGGGGTTACGTGTTTTCGTGACGCCATTATTTGAGAAGGCCCTTGAAGCACTATTTGCACCTATATTTACCTGTGGGAATCTTTTAGCGAACACCAGCTTTAAGGGCTCCAAAGCAGTAACGGGTCGCATCCGGGTTGTCTGCTAGCACTTTTAATTGCGAATGACCAGGAATATCCCTCCCAACAGGCTTAACTCACCTTCCAAGAGCGCCATCCTTGTCCAACTTGACCGTCAGTATCTTCCTGACGGTTGGCTGCTGGTGATCCATGAGTAAGCAGTCGCCAAACTTCTGACGCGCCCGCGGTCCTGAGCGACTTTTCTAGCAGTGCCCTGGCATCGATATTGCAAAAAGAGAAAGAAATGACAACAAAAAGTCTGGCCCCGGCCTGTTGCTGCAATGCAGCTTTTCTCTCGTCCTTGCGGCGCCGCGGAGGGGAAGCTACGCAGGAGAAGGGAACAGGCTAGACTGCACGCTGCAGTGCGCAATGGACCAGGGGAAGGTCACAGTTCGGACAGGGGATTGCGCAGTGCCAGCACCGGGATCAAGGAATGCTCGATCGTTTGCTGACCCCCCCCCTCCAGCCCCAGCCCTTAACCAGTTGGCTGTAGGTGGAGACGGAAAGTCAAGGACGCTGCAGGATGCTGAAGCTGCGAATGTTGGTACAGGTCGTAGAGAGGAGGCGGCAGCAGCTGAGGTCTGCACTGTTACTGGAAGGAATTTTCCTGCAGACTATGGGGTTTGGGCAGTCCGAATACCGATGCGTCACTGCACAGTCAGCATTGCAGAGGGGAGCGCCCATCGCATATACTGCAGATACACGCAAGTAGATAATGGCGCAGGTATATTTCAACTACGTCGGCTGTAGCAGCTGCTGCTGTTCCCGATTGCGAAGCCGCTTGCTTGCATGGGGATTGAGAATTCGGGCAGTGCGCCCTGCTGGGGAGGGTCATCCCAAATTGGTAGATCCCCGCCTTAGCTTAATGGGAGAATTTGGTAGCTAATTGCAGATTTTTTCGGATAAAATGACTCATCATTATTGACGAACGACGTCACCAATGTTGATCCAACGGATGCGGGAACACTGGGTAAGATCTGACCGTTTGTTAACCTAGCTACTTAAAACAAATATGCAATATATGAGACAGAACCCTTAGTTCTTACCGGCCTCCATCTAGTTTCTAAGAAAATCAAGTGTAACGCCCTTTTACCTCAGCTGCCTATGGTATTCTATTTCCACGCGTAAAATCAAAAGCGCCCACTTAGGAATCGGTCATCTGACAGCATCCTCTAAAACTACCAGCCAGCTATACTGTAAGTGGCGCGCAGAAGCCAGACAAAAAGCAGAAATAGAATTGCAGCGAGAGCAGCAGCTGTAGAAGCGATCCATTATTCCCCATCGTGCATTTAAGCTATAGCGACTGTGCATGTTACGTCTATGATACAGCCAGCGCGACCTATACTGTCTCTGAATTTTACTGAACTCTGTAACCGCCAGTTCAATCCGATCCATCACCAGTCAGACCGCAGCAGCCTGCGCGGCCTCATAAGGGAGGTCAAAAGTGGCTTCTTCAGCTATACACAACCGCGTCTGTTGAACACAATGACAATAAAAATTCCTCATTTAACTGGCAGCGCGGCGTCCAAAAGTTCAGCCCGTCTGGCTTCTGGCCAATTTGTTGGGCAAAAACTTTAGCTAAGGCTAAGGCTGGAATGATTAAAAAATTCCATAAGCAGACAGAAAGAATTGCAGCCCTGTGCATGTCCGCATTGCTGGGAAAGTAAACAGATTGGAATATTTTCTAAGGGGTAAAGGAAATTCGCTTTTAAGCTACTGTTAGTAGCTTCCGTTCCAGAAAATTCCAGAGATTGTTTAGTTGAGGCACTTTTTAGTAACCAAGGCGCACTTGAGCTATTTGTTATTTTCCTTTGCCAAAGTATTCAGTAAATAGATTCTCTTTGACAATGTGAGATTTCGACTTTATTGAAACGCCTCCGTTACAACAAAACCCCCCAAAGTCCTGGTTTAAATCAATCTTGAAAGGTTAAACGATCAAAGTACAATTAATTGCTATTACTATGCATATACATAATATATCTGTGTAACGAGAAATAAAATGGAATTTCTACACAATACTCCGCAAGTATATTTGCTCAAAATTATGCTTAAAAGCTGAAACATACTACTTTACTCGTACGCACAAATGTAATAAACGTACAATGCACGAGTCTAGAAGTGCGTTTAAATATAAAAAATGCCATTATAATAATCAGACAATGACATACTACTAACCTATAATCAACAATGAAAACAAATACCGTACGAAGAAACAAGTGTTTAAATTTAACTATAATAAAAGTTGCTGAGTTGAGAACTGTGAAAATTAAGAGAGCATTAGGAACCTGATTTTAACTTGCAGCGATACGGCACGTTAAAATGTGTCATCCAGTTTAGTACTTATTTTTCAATACAATCACACTATACCAACTATACCAGCTATACCAACTGTAACGTTACTGTTTACTAACTATCATAAATACAAAATACTAATTCATATAATCCTGGGCTGGATGTTCGTCCCGAATCGGGGAAAACCGGCTGAGTCCGGTTTCCTCTTGCCCCTTGTGCCCCTCTCCGCCCCCTTGGCCTGGCCTCCAAAATAGAGCTGGATAGGCGATGCCCTTGTGGCTTGCAGCCCTATAGGAGGATTTGTGCGGTTGCCTACCTGATAGGAGACTCGCCCTCGGATACAAGCCTTCCAGACTCACTCCAATTATCAAGCCATTTCCGTAGACTTTAGGATATTCCCTGCTCTCGGACCGCTCTCTAACATATTTCATTCCAATTCTTTTTTCGCGCACTCCCGGGATTTGTCTGCTGGGTGGTGGCCTGAGTGGACTCGGTCCTTGCACCGTCCCTGATTCCACTAATATTGGGTTGGCGGTGTCTTAGTCCATAAGGCTTAGGTTAGTAGCTCCAATATGCCCCCTGGCCTAGACTTCGGGGTCCAATCAGGCGGGTATCTCGGGCTTTATGCCCCTGGTAGTGCCCCTCAGCGGCAGAGCCCCTCTCAGGGCTGATCCGCGGGTAGCCCCCAGCTTCCCACCCCCGTTTAACAACAATCATATAATCGTAGTTCATAGAGCGCTTTGGATCACGGAAGGGTAGCACACATGCACCAGAAAGGATCAGGAAGGGTAGCACACTCGCTCCAGAAAGGATCAGGATAGGTAGCACACATGCACCAGAAAGGATCAGGAAGGGTAGCACAGTCGCTCCAGAAAGGATCTGGAAGGGTAGCACACTCGCTCAAGAAAGGATCAGGAAGGGTAGCACAGTCGCTCCAGAAAGATCAGGAAGGGTAGCACACTCGCTCCAGAAAGGATAGGGAAGGGTAGCACGGTCGCTCCAGAAAGGATAGGGAAGGATAGCACACTCCAAAAAGGGTCAAGAAAAGATTGAGGATTAAAAGGAAACGCAAGTCTAATTAACTGAAAGATGAAATTGTTGAAAGAAAACAATAGACGCATTTGATAACGCAGCCGTCAGTAGTTGAGATCGCCATCCCCAAAGCTACCACTTGAAATCCGTGACTGGGTTGGCTTTGTACGCGCAATATTCGCTCTGATTAAAGTAGGACAGCTCCGCCTCGTGAACTAAGCCGCAGCTGGACAAGATGGCCGAATCGTCGCTCAGAGTCAGCGCCTCATCATTGTCAACATTGACAACTAGATCGTTAGGCTTGGCAGCCTGGGGTAGGCAATGAATTTTCAAAGTGTCAAAGTTGAACGATTTAAAAGTTGGCGGCAGCGACCTGCTTGTTGCTATGGCGTTGCGAATAGCGACTTTCAGTTCGGCTACAGTCAGCTTATCTAGGTCAAGCGAGTGCAGCACCAAGTTGCGCACATTCTTGAACTCAAAGGATCGAATCAAGCGGACAGTCAACGTTGACGTCATTTGGAGTGACACTGACAGGCCGGGCCAACGCGCTGAAGCAATTAAAGATAAAGAAAAAAATAATAGCAGTTTGTTTTCAACTAAAATAACACGTTTTCTGTTGAAATGTAGTTGCAAACTGCAACTAGCCTAGCTGGGATAAAAAAGTAAAAAACTTTCTCTGTCCAGGTCACTTCATCCCTAGGAAACATTTTGTCCAAAAAGTTCATCTTTGAGTTATTGTCAAATTTGCAAAACTATAAAGATTAAATACAGGATAGCCTAAACAACTTTAAAGGTTCTAGGAATATACATATAGGCTAAACCCAAAGGCCCATCAGCTTATTGTTTGTTTTTAAATACTTGAGAATTTAATACCATTTGACATACATTACCAATTCGAAGCTAGCTACAGTCAAACTTAGTTAAAAAGGATCACTAAAAACAATAAAAGTAGGGTTGTAGCCTAGTGGTTAGAGCATTGGACTCTCAATTGAAAGGTTGATTAAATTCTTGACCCACTCTGAACAATGCTGTGTCCTTGAGCAAGACACTTAACTCTGCATTGCTTCAGTTCACATAGCTGTAAAATGGTTGCCAGCATTAGCTAGGGTAATTGAAGGAGTGTGTGGCGACCCCCTAGTCCTTCTGAGCCTCCTGAGCTCATTTTTGAGATGCATTCATTTACTAAAAAATGAATCCTCCCAACCCTATATTTTCAAGCAAATTTGGCAGTTTTGAAAATGTAAAAAATGTATATAATGTCTGACAATCTGTATCTTTGTAATTGTATGTACTAAACATATAAACTATATGTTTGAAAGATCTTCTATTTATCTATTTTTCAATGAATATAAGCACATTGCCATAGGCCTATCTGAAATATTCAAAAATATTAGCCATCTAAAGAAGACCACTTTTTTTACATTTTTATCATTTTTGCACATACTAAAAATAGGCTAACTGGATACTATAATTATATAAACTTAATTTGTTATAAAAGTTTCAATATTTTTAGCTTAGGCCTATACTTAAGAAGGTTAGTTACTGATAAGGCCTATGCCAGATATTTCTAGCATACTAGGCCTATTCAATTTAGCCATTTTAGAAAACCACTTTAGCATATTATTCAAGTTTAAGGTATTTTTTTAATATACAAGAATTTTTCAACAACAACAATTATATTTAACAATAATTATATACAACTAAAGATATTGGCAATCTTTCAGTAGGGCCTACCCCTATAAATTCCAAACATTTCTTAAACTAAAAATGATTTTTCAAGTAAATGTGACTCACAATCTTTCAGGCTAAAGTGAGGCTGATTTTAAAGAAAATTTGTTTGAATAATTAATATATAAAGTATATTCAAGTCATTAAGCCTGGTCAATCAGACATGATTATTGATTGGCTTATCCTAAATTAAAAGTATAGCAAAAGTATCAGTGATTACTATACAAAAATCAAAATGAAATAGCATTATAATTATATTTAAACAAATTTACTTTTAAAAAAGCTAATTTTTCTTTAGCTTATGGTGAAAGATAATTCCTTAAACTTACTTGAAATATCATTTTTAGGTGAAAAAATCATTTTTGGAATTTAACGGGGTACAGAAGGATCACCAAAATATGTATATAATATAAATTCTTTTTTGACATGACTTCTGCAATGATATAACCAAAACTAGAGGATGGCTACTGAGTGCTATGATGTCCCCTTATCTGGCACTAGTGCCCCCACAATTTACCCCTATAAAGTCCCAGCAAAGCATCTGAAACTAAATCAAAATCATATTGTTACTTAAAAATGTAATATGCAATTCAGGAAATATTTTTTATGGAAAACAAAAAATGGTTAGGCCTATCTTACATTTTATGCTGTATTGTAAGAATAGCAAAATAACTATTAATAACTATTAAAAAACAGCTATAACTATTTGTATGGTCAACTTAACAATAAACTGCCTTGGGCACAATGATGAGGCAGCTAGGCTGGACCGGGCCTTTAAGATTTTCGCAGAAACGGATTTACCATTTAATTAAAAAGTCATTGACCAGTTCGAGAGTTTTAGCTCTCCTATATGTTCATACCTGAATTGGTGTGGTGCATTTATACTGCATTATTTTTTGTGTGATTACCCTAGAAAATTTCCTTTGTTACTTTGTTACTTTGTTAGGATCCTTTGAGATTTTTCTGTTTTTTTAAATGTGATCATCGCATAAATGCATGGCTCGCGCGCGGAGCCCTGAGAAGTTGTTTTTATGTTGAGCAATTTGAACCGCACTTTAAGAATTCGTAAATTAAGCTAGTCTGTGTCTGTCTACATCATACCTACTAGTGCGTAGGGCCTAATGAGTATGGATCCGGTAGTGGTATTCTGGCAGTGCAATTTATGGATAGGCCTAATATAGTATAAACATTATACTTTTTATCGGGTGGTGGATAGGGGCCTTTTGAGATTTTGTTCCTGAATTAAGATGAGATCAGGAGTCAGGACCAAATGATGACTTTCGAAACGAGATACATCTAATATTCAAACACTAAATTAGTAGATAACTGCCTGCAGCTGCAGGAGGCACTGCTGGATCCATAGCCATTAGATAATAAGAGATAAGTTCTGGTGCCAGAACTTTAGGCCTAGCCATTGCCAAACAAATGTTCTTTTGGAATGCTTATGTAATAGGCCCTAGTTTATAGTAGGCTATTTTGCTTGTTTGGTACTAGAATAGCCTAGTAATTGCCTAGGCTTACTAGTGCAATATTCCTACCATTTAATTGTATAGATCATTATAGTAGGCCTAGCCAGCTAGCCTACTTCATTTGGTAACACATTGGCACTATCCAAATAGAGTTAACCTTGGTAGACATAGATATTGTCATGTTCAACAGCCATTCTGGTTGCAATAGGCCTAGTAAAATATGCTTTAGAATTAGAAAACTTTATGAATTATATTTTGGAAGATTTAAATTTAAAAAATACTTTTTGAATTTTTTTCTCTTTATCATTTATCATATAACAATACCTATATATATAACATAATTCTAAAAGAATTATAATATATAAGAATGCTAGTAGAATAAGGTCTATTATTCTAGGCCTATTGTAATTTATCAATATATAAACTTTGTATTTTGCAAAACTTTTTGATTTACTTTTAATGTCAATGTTAAAAAAAAGTAAAATTAAATTTTTAAATTATAAAAATTTTAATTTGCTAAATAGGCCTAATAATAAATTATTAAGAACCAAGTTTAAAGCCATAGTTAGATAAAGGCCTAGATAGGCCTAGCCTTTTCATAGAAAATTCTAGTACTAAAAAGGTTGAACATGCACTATCCTAATGTATTCTAGCATAACAGCAAACAAGAGAAAAAATATAGTGCAAAATAATACAAGACAAAAAGTTTTTGCATGATAATAATTAATAATATTTTGTTGACAGAAAATTAGTGCTAATATAGTGTTATATTGGTGGCTTTTTCAGTTAAAATATGTCAAAATTATAGTTTCTATAAAACAGATTTAAATACAAATTTTATTTGTATTTTTCTAAATGAAAATACTAATAAGTAGGCAGTAGGTAGCAGCACTTGGAAGACTTTACTCAAAGACTAAAAGTTAAGAAAACAAAATGGTTATAAAAACTAAGATGTTATGTTTTTTTGACAAAAAATATTTAGCACATAGCAGAAGCAACTGTATTTAATTTTTAATAGGAATAGTTCTGGTGCATAGTGCAAACAAACTTTTTTGATAGGATTTGTTCCAATGTACAATGCAAGCAAACTTTTTTTTATGATTTGCTTTAGCATAGTTGTTCTATAATCCTAAGATTATGGGTTTAACAAAAATAAAAAAGTAACAAAAATTGATTACAACCCATACTCAGGAAGGTATCATATGTGTATAAGAATAATTTTTAGCATATTTTCAGAGTATGTACTATGCACCAAGGGGAAGTACAAATTTATACACTAAGGCCTATAAAATATTCATTACTAACAAATGCATAGCTAGAGTACTATATACTTGTCGCAAAATTGCAGCTTGCTTTAATAGAATTCACTTTCTCCCTTTTCATTTTCTTCCATTCCCTGTGTGCCTAGTCCATCTTCTATCTGCCGCGCTCTACGTACTGTACATTCTTATCTTGTTTTCCAATTATCGATCGGTGAGTTTTTCAGTCAGCCCCCCCTCTCTGTCTCGTTAGAGCATTTTTAGCCCTCGCCCTTCTTACCCATTTCTTCTTATCTTTTCTCTCCCCCCTCTCTCAACCACGTAAATAAATATACTTGTTTGGGCCCTGCACCCACTTACTAGCTCCTTATTCAATTTAACATCTAATTTAAACGTAGTGTGTTGTTTACTCTTATTATTTTCTCGACAATACTAATGTAATGTATAATAGCCCAAAAAATCTAGTAAAATGCAAATTTAATCAAAAGCATTTTTATTTAAAATTCTATTGTTTATTTAGCTTATGTTGAAAATCGTCTAAATAAAATCAGCTAAAACTTTATAATAAAGTACCATTTTAAATTTAAAATTTTTGTTTAATTTACTAAAACAATTACGTAATTGACATACAAATTATATCTTGGAAAAATGTATATCAAAATGTATATTTCATGTCCTGCATACATAAATGATACATTTATGGTGACCAATCATACATGCACAACTGCTGGCCGATCTGGCCACCATAAATTGTGGTGGACCAGGGGTAAGTAGCAAAATGCCCATCCCAAATAATACAGATGTAGTACTAATTAGATGACGAGGCATTTAGCCCTTATAAGACAGTCATAGTTACTCATGTTGTTTACCCAAAATTGCATTAATTTTGCTTTAGGGTTTCTTTCCTAGGTAAGTCGTATTTTAGTCAAAAAGTAAGTCGCATGGCCAGTGTAAATCAGGGAGGTTGCAAATGTATGGTGACCAGTTATGAGCAAAATTTTCTGATCCTCTTTTGCTTTATGCCCCTATGCACTAAAATTTCTGCTAGGCTTTTGCTATGCATTGTGTGCATTAATTTGTGCACATTTTTGTTTATACCAGAATATACCAGAATTGTCTGTTATTGTGTATACCTTCCTGAGTTTAGATTATTACTAACAGTCTAAATTAAAAAAAGCTTTTTTGCAGTTCTAAATTTTTTGTGTAAAATTGAATATCTTTTTGTGATATTTTTGTCATTTTTCATGGAAAATCAAGGTTATTTATTTGGCATGTAGTTGGTAAGCATGGTGTGCAGTTAGTAAACATAGTTTGCAGTTGGCATACAAACAAAAAATTTCCTATTGTGCATTCCAGCATGCATTCAACATGATTGAGAGTACGGATTAACTGCAATAGTTTAAGCTTTTTCAAAATGCTAATAAGACTAGCATGGGTCTAATAGGCTTACTATGATATCTTTAATAGAAGAAATCTTGATATTATAGTATTGAGAATATATGCTAATATATATGCTAGGATTGGTATAATATAATAAGCCAAGAAAAATCACTGATTTACAATGTCAAAGTATTGCCTAGAATTTTAGATGAATTTAGAAGCATTTTAGCCCATTTTAACTGTTTTAAACATTTTGCATGCTGAACAATGTCAAAGGTGACATTTAAGATCACACTGACTTCAGACCCAAAGCTGCCATACAAAGTGTAAGTTTTTCAAGTTTTTAATATTGAAATTGGAGATGGAATAAGGGTTACAGACTGGGTTTTTTGTGCAAATGGGTGCGAATAGCATCCTGGTCTTGAAAATCGCACCCTGAAATTTGACTCAGCGTGCAAAAAGTGCACCAGAATTTTTTGCAAGGATGTGATGTGGATTTCACAATTTAGTGTTATGGACGTCTTAAGTCTGTAACTTTGTTCTTAGAATACACCAGTTTTTGTCTGCAGCAATGCAGCGCATCCTGGTCTTGAAAATCGCACCCTGAAATATAGCACAGGGTGCGAAATCGCACCCAAGTTATGGACAAAAAACTCAGGTTACAGACCCAAGCTGTGATTTCAATTTTAGCCACAAATTAATGTGACTGCACTTTTAATTGACCTGGGCTACTGGCATATCAGAATGCTGCATTAGACTGCTAGGCTACAGCCCCTTGAGAAGAGAAGAATATTTCAATATGGCTTTCAATGATAAATCTTTCAAAACTCATAAACATTGAATGCACATTTTAAAAGTTTTAATGCCTTTGTGCAGTGCATCTGAAGGCTGTGTATGGCTGTTCAGTCCAAGGACTGGGGGTGGGGGGGGGGTCGCCAACACATCCTCAATTACCCCAGCTAATGCTGGCACCCATTTACAGCTGGCGAACTGAAGCAATGCAGAGTGAAGTGTCTTGCTCAAAGACACAAATTGTTCCAAGTAGGTCAAGAATCGAACCCCCGACTTTTCAGTCGTGAGTGAGTCTAAAACTAACCACTAGGCTAGAGGTTGTACATGATCTATTTTTTGTATCTATTAATATTAGTAACTCAATAGCTAAGAATTTAATGACTTAGTAGAAATGAATGCATGCTGCCAGTTTCAAAGCTTTTACTTCAGTTCTCAGCACCTAGGGTAGGGTTGGCTTGAGTAGGGTTGGCTACTCAAGCAACATTTGCATGTTGTAGTTGAGATATGGAGTCTAAAGTTAACATAAATGTAGTCCCAGGCAGTTAAAAGAGCCTGTGAAGTTGATGACTTACTGGAAGTGAATTATAGGAAGTTGTGGAAAATTAATCAGTTACTGATATGGATTTTTAACATAGGGGTCAGCATTATACATAGCAGTACTGGATTGACACTGCCATCTGTGCCATTCAAACCAGGCTTAGCGTGCCGGAGGCCACTCCATTCACCGCCGTGCTAAAATTCTCAGCCGAAGAGTTCAAAGTGCCGCCGGCCACCAGCGCTATCATCACTAATGACGGCGTGGGAATTAATCCTCAGCAAACCGCTGGCGAAGTGTTTCTCAAGTACGGCTCCGAGCTGCGCCTGATTCCGCGCGATCGTGTTGGCCAAGTTGGACTTTGAGATTTGTGTATTGGGAGTGTGCGTGCAGTTCTGATGGATTGGATTGCTGTGTGTTGACTTGTGTCCTCTACTGTTATGAATTCAATTGTATTTAATTATAATGATTATTTACTTATTTTCGACACGACGCTTTCAGTAGTGTGTGCTTGGTGTGGGGGAACTAATACTAAATAAAATCTTAGTCCATCTTATTTTTAACAAGTCTTTGTTGTTATTGTCCTTGTCTTCGAGTCTTTGTTTGTGCTAAATATAATAAATATATAGTGAATATGATTCAGAAAATCAATCATCAAAAATGTTTTATAGATGCTTTGACTTTGTTCACACTAGTTAGTTTTAATGTTGTGGATCTATTTCAGATTTATTCATTTTTCTCTTCGTTAATCACTGCTTTTTGTGTGTTCCAGTGCGTTAAATATTCCCTTACAGTTGCTGATAATCTCTGTCTCCATAGCATATTGACATGGCAATATATAAAATAATGTTTAGACGCGATGGATCGGGTCGCTTGACGTTGCTTGCAATCTTTTCTTTGACTTCTTTCAAACAATTTTCGTTATTTCTTGAGCCTGCGTGTTTAGGACTATTATATAATATGGTACTTTGTCAGTCAACTTCATAGTCAAGCTGATCAAGTGGAGAATCCCATTCGCTACGGCAGCGAAATATTCTCAAATGGGGAATTGGAAGATTCCCAAAAGGAAAATTAGGGGAAATCTCAAATGGGAAAAGCTAAACATTCTCAAATAGGGAATTGGGAAAGATTCTCAAATGGAATTGGGAAGATTCTCAAAAGGGATTGAAAGATTCTCAAATGAGAATGGGAAAATTCTCAAATGAGAATGGAAAGATTCTCAAATGGGAAAAGGTGAAGCTTCTCAAATGGGGAATTTGGGAAAGATTCTCAAAAGGGGAATTGGGAAGATTCTCAAATGGGGAATTGGGGAAGATTCAAAAGGGGAATTGGAAGATTCTTAAAAGGGGAATTTGGGGAAGATTCTCAAAAGGGGAATTGGGGAAGATTCTTAAAGGGAATTTGGGAAGATTCTCAAAGGGGAATTGGGAAGCTTCTTAAATGGGGAATTGGGGAAGATTCTCAAAGGGGAATTGGGAAGATTCTCAAAGGGGAATTGGGGAAGATTCTCAATGGGGAATTGGGAAGATTCTCAAAAGGGGAATTGGGAAGCTTCTCAAAGGGGAATCGGGAAATTCTCAAAAGAGGAATCGGGAAGATTCTCAAAAGGGGAATCGGGAAGATTCTCAAATGGGGAATCGGGAAGATTCTCAAAGGGGAATGGGAAGATTCTCAATGGGGAATCGGGAAGATTCTCAAA
>NIVC01001609.1:0-33815 GCA_002269645.1 Macrostomum lignano | reverse complement strand
TTCATCATTCAGATGCTTCATCAATCAGATGCTTCATCATTCAGATGCTTCATCATTCAGATGCTTCATCATTCAGATGCTTCATCATTCAGATGCTTCATCATTCAGATGCTTCATCATTCAGATGCTTCATCATTCAGATGCTTCATCATTCAGATGCTTCATCATTCAGATGCTTCATCGTTCAGATGCTTCATCATTCAGATGCTTCATCATTCAGATGCTTCATCATTCAGATGCTTCATCATCATTCAGATGCTTCATCATCATTCAGATGCTTCATCATCATTCAGATGCTTCATCATTCAGATGCTTCATCATTCAGATGCTTCATCATTCAGATGCTTCATCATTCAGATGCTTCATCATTCAGATGCTTCATCATTCAGATGCTTCATCATTCAGATGCTTCATCATCATTCAGATGCTTCATCATTCAGATGCTTCATCATTCAGATGCTTCATCATTCAGATGCTTCATCATTCAGATGCTTCATCATTCAGATGCTTCATCATTCAGATGCTTCATCATTCAGATGCTTCATCATTCAGATGCTTCATCATTCAGATGCTTCATCATTCAGATGCTTCATCATTCAGATGCTTCATCATTCAGATGCTTCATCATTCAGATGCTTCATCATTCAGATGCTTCATCATTCAGATGCTTCATCATTCAGATGCTTCATCATTCAGATGCTTCATCATTCAGATGCTTCATCATCATTCAGATGCTTCATCATTCAGATGCTTCATCATCATTCAGATGCTTCATCATTCAGATGCTTCATCATTCAGATGCTTCATCATCATTCAGATGCTTCATCATTCAGATGCTTCATCATTCAGATGCTTCATCATTCAGATGCTTCATCATTCAGATGCTTCATCATTCAGATGCTTCATCATTCAGATGCTTCATCATTCAGATGCTTTGTCTGATTGATGTGATTTTAAATAATGTCCGTTTCTTTCTACTCACTCGCAGGCAGTAGAGAAAACAGCATTTGAAAATCAGCCAATTCACTTTACCAGGTGGCAGCAGTGGCCAGCCTCACAGCCCTGGCGGCCTTCCCTAATCCCTATACCCGGATGGGGACGGCCCGCCTTGTCCGCCTGCTGTTCAGCCGCTGCGGTCCCGAGGATGTCAGCGAACTGTGCGACTTTGGCGCCGTGGCGGTCAACGGTACGGCGACAACTGGCACAGGCGCCGCCGTCGTGGTGGCCGGCGATGCCCGCCTTGATGCAGCCTTGTGGAAGCTGAGCATTGCCTACCTGTTCAAAATTGTGGCCACCGTGTTCACCTTTGGCATTAAGGTGATTCAGAAAATTTTGCCTTCATAGAGTATTTAACACAACATATCGTCTGAAAACTTGGCAATTTGGTATCGAAATTTATTACATGCTGATATCCTGTTTACACTACTGCCGATTCAGTACAAGTAGTAGCAGAAGAACTAGAGCTAAAGTTCAAAGAAAAGTTTTTATTAAAATTTAAATTAAAAACACTCATTGTCACAGGAAGACGCAGTATGAATATGATAGAGCGGTCACAAAGAATGTCCATTCGCTTTTCAAGGCAAGCCCTGTTCATGCATATTAAGTAGCCCCTGACCGTTGCTGCCCACAACTGTCCAATCCGTGTTTATTTAGTAGTCCCTGACCCACCCTTCACCTCCAATCCATGTTCATTTAGTTCCTGACCGCCCTGCTCATCTCTTCAATCCAGGTCTATTTAATAGTCCCTGACTGCCCTCTTTACCTCTTCAGTCCATGTTTATTTAGGAGTCCCTGACCGCCCTCTTCACCTCTCCAATCCATGTTTGTTTAGTAGTCCCTGACCGCCCTCTTCACCTCTCCAATCCATGTTTGTTTAGTAGTCCTTGAGCGTCAGGTTTTAAATCCATGTCTGCATGTATTTAGTATTCCTTGACGTCCCCTCTGCCCGCAGGTCCCCTCCGGCCTGTTCATTCCCTCCCTGGCTGTCGGTGCCATCGCCGGTCGCATTGTTGGCAGCCTGCTTGAGCAGCTGGCCGCGCCCAACGCCGCCTATTTCCCATTCAACCGGTTGTGCAGCGCGGCCGCGGTGGCGCAGGGCCAGCCGTGTGTCAACAGCGGCCTGTACGCCATGGTGGCGCAGCGGCCGCTCTTGGCGGCGTGACCCGCATGACGCTGTCTCTGGTGGCCATCATGCTGGAGCTGACCGGCGGCCTTGAGTACAGCCTGCCGCTGATGATCGCCGCCCTCACCAGCAAGTGGGTCGGCGACGGCCTCAGCGGCGGCGGCGGCATCTACGAGGCGCACATCCGGCTGAACGGCTACCCGTTCCTGGCCAGCTGGGAGCGGCCGGCAGCCGATGCGGCAGCCGCTGATGTGGACGACGCTTCCGCCCTTGCTGGCGACGTGATGCGCCGGCCGTTGCGGGTGCTGCGCCAGGCTGAAGACACTGTCGACGAGATCAACCGGCTGCTGCCGAGTGCCAAGTGAATGGCTTTCCGGTGGTGCTATCAGCCGATTATCACTATCTGATAGGATTTGTTACTAGGCGGGATCTGGTGATGGCCATTGGTGAGGCTTTCACTGTTCTCACTTGTGACTCTACTCTAACAAACCTCTGTTAATCTTCATTCTATTTAGAAACCCAACTAATTTCTATGAATTCCTTGCTAATTGAGGGAATTGCAGCCTAGTGGTTAGAGCGTCGGACACACGACTGAAAGGTCAGGGGTTCGATTCTCGTCCTACTCGATACAATTTGTGTCTTTGAGAAAGACCTGAGGTGCCAGCATTAGATGGGGTAACTGAGGGTGTGTGTGGCGACCCCCCCCCCCCAGTCCTTGGACTAAACAGCCGTACGCAACCTTCAGATGCGATGGCTGCGGCTGAGCTGTCGGTTGCACATCTGGCCATTAGGGCAGGCGTAATCTGTTATTAAATATTGATGTACCGTTTATCGTATTCTCTAAAAAAATCACATTAAACCCAATCCCAACACAATTCTAAGCGCATTCCTAAAAAGAAATTTGAGCTCACGCAGGCAGCCAAAAAAACGCTGAGTCAACTGAGCGAGACGCCAATATTAGGGGCGACGGCGCAGAGGCTAAAGCCCACCCCACCAGGCCACCACCCCACAGCGCGGACAGAGGGAGAGAGAAAGTACGCAAGGCGACACAAGGCGGGGGCATAGGAGAGGGGTTTAAAACTGGTTATTGGCTAGTCAAGACCAGTCACAAACCAACACATTATTGTAAATTCCTAGAAAATCTCGGTTATTGCAAATTCCTAGAAAATATTAGTCATTACGAGCTACATTCTTATCCTGTTTCTCCCATTCCCATAAATTCCCGTTTTTGCTGTTTCTTAGAAACTCTCATTCATTCCATTCCTAGAATATCAGGCCATTTATCCTTTTTCAAAAATTTTCTATTCATTTCGCGTCTCAAAAAGCCTCTCTCTATTAATTTATCCTAGCCCATTCTTAGAATACCACAAGTACCATGCCATGCCATAGTCCATGTGATTCGTATATTTCACGAAATCCAAAATGCTCAATACAGTGCCGTTACCGTTACTCTACTGCAGAATACTACAGGAAGAAAGACGACAGCATAGTCGGCCAGTCCGTGGTGTACTTTGCGGACACCCCGGCTGCCTTCGCTGACCAGTCGGCGGCACCCAGCAGGCGGAACTCGCCGAAACAGCTGAACCTGAGCCGCATTGTGGATCTGGTGAGTGCCCACTGGACTGCGGGACCCCCCCTCTTCCATGGAGCTCTAAAGTGTCACATCTGGATTGGAAACCCAGAGGTAACTGTAGTCTGCACATTTAGTATTGGCTAGTCTTTCGCCCAAGGGCCGCTGCGTTTAGTAAGACACGGGAAGCATTTTTTAAACGTCTGCAAGTTTTAACAACTTTTTGTGAAAAGGTTTTATGAGTATTAAAACAAATAAATTTTCCCAATGTGTGCTAAATTATCGACAGATATTTTAATTTTGGGCCAAGCCAAAGGTAGATCAAACGGAGAGTTAGGGTTAAGCCATGGCTTACGAGAGGGAGGCTTCAATGCCAAAGCTCACAAGGGATGCTAATATCTTAGGCTAGACAGCCGGCTTTCAGGTCTGATGCTTTTTTACTTTATAACATCATTTTCCTTAGGATACTAGCAATAGCGACCGTACACAGTGGCGCAGATCGCTTGTTTCACCTTCATGCATGTATACTCTGTACCTTGGGGCTCATATATATTCCCAAGGCCAACTGCAGTATTTCCTATCCTAAACTGCCAGGCGCCAATCGCTGTTACGGACCAGACGCCAATGTTTGTTGTCTTGGAAATGTTTCGCAAACTGGGCCTCAGACAGACTCTGGTAACGCGAAACGGTCGCTTATTGGGCGTCATCACAAAGAAGGACGCACTTCGATATCTGGAAAATCTTTCTTAGCGCGCATTTCGACGGCGCAAAAGTGGAATAACAGGCGGAATTTTATTGATCGGTATTGATTGTGCCTGACCTTTTATACTGCTAATGCGAATTTGATGACGTAATCGCGCGTGTACTTGTAAGGGCGGGGGGTTGACTAATATTTGAAGAAAGGGTTGGCTGATCTACATTTAGATAGTGTTGGCTAATGTACTCGTAAATTGGGACAGAAATTTTAGCTAATGTACGCTTGGACGGACGGTTAGCTAATGTACATTGGGGCAGAGCATGGATGAAGGAATACACTATATACACTATAGTATTCCTTCATCCATGGGGCAGAAGTTCAGCTAATGTCCATTGGGGCAGAGGTTTAGCTACTGTACATTGGGGCAGATGTTTAGCTAATGTCCATTGGGGCAGAGGTTTAGCTACTGTACATTGGGGCAGAGGTTTAGCTAATATATGTACATTGGGGCAGAGGTTTAGCTAATATATGTACATTGGGGCAGAGGTTTAGCTAATGTCCATTGGGGCAGAGGTTTAGCTACTGTACATTGGGGCAGAGGTTTAGCTTCTGTACATTGGGGCAGAGGTTTAGCTAATGTACTTTTAAGCAGAGGTTTAGCTAATGTACGTTTAAGCAGAGGGTTAACTAATTAAAGTTTGTAACAGAAAGTTAAAAAAAGTTTAATTTCACAAAAAAAGTCTCGGCAGACATCACTTGTTTACTTACTATTAGGGTGATGGTTTTTTGTAAACTTTCATTGCTCAGTCTGTGCCAATAGCTCATCGACGATAAAAAGTGAAACATTTATCTAAAGCATTCTTTACATTTATAATAGCTATATTTATTTATTTGCTAATCTGCTGCTCAAACTATGGATAATTCTTGCACTTCCAAGTGCCTGAAAGCTCTACAGGCTAAAGCTTAACTATATTTTTAACTTAAAAGAATTGCAGGACTTCTTGCTGGTTTCATTCGAAACGCAGCATTTTGGATTCAAATTCTAAGATATTATAAATATCCATGTTGTAAACTTTTATGTATAGATTCCTTAATGGCTTTGCTTCAATATTTATACATATATATTCCTCATCTTTGGAGAATAATTTTACTTATTTTTATTGCAATTTATTTTCCTGAGCAAATTTTCTAGTATTTCTATGAACATACTTAGATTTTTTCGATATTTTTTCCGTTTTTTTCGTCGCTCAGCTTCCTTAAGGTGTGAAAACGGTAGAGAAAGCATTCAAATAAAGATAAACATTGAAACACATTTACTTGATTTTTTAATAAAACAAGCGTGTCTACTAACAGATTGGGCAGCTCAAACAGTAATATGCATTTCTTAATTTGTTATTTTTTTATTTGCAACACCGTCAAATAGACGCGCGCTCTCCAGTTACAAAAACAAATTAAGGGACAAAAGTTTTTTGTAAGCAGTGATACCTGTTAGAGTTCATTAATATTAGTTTTTGAATGCAACTATAAATATTAAATAATAAAATAGATATTCTGACTGACAATTTAGACCATCCTACATTTGTGTTTATACTTGTAACTCTACAGTATATTTTATACAAGGACTGTTAAAATAGAAGTACACGTACACAAATTATACACTACGAGAATATCCATTCTTTGTTTTTATATTGACTGGATTCAGTCACGTGTTAAAATATGTACTTTTAACACGTGAATTCTGGACAATAAAACTTTGAAGGCCGATTTTATCTCTGTGTTTGTTAATTAAGGAAGCAATATCTGTTTAACTGTTTAAAATAACAAAAAATCTCGGTTTGAAAATTAAATCTTAAATAAGCTGACATGCCAATGCCGTCATTCTCACGCAAGCAAAAAGCAGAAAAAATCGTGTACGAACTGCATCATTTGTTCTGCAGCACAAGAGCAAACAACAGAAATAGCTATGCTTTCGGCCTCTGCAGTTTACCAGGATGGCCAAGCAAGTCTGAAGAGAAAGGCGAAGCAGAAAGTGAAAAAGAGAACAGCATTTCGTTTCTTAGAAAGGCAAAAAACCGCGAGATTCTGGTGGAATTTAAATTCAAATTTAGTGTAAATTAACAAAAAAAGTTTTTATGTAGCCGAGATCGAGATTCAAAAGGGGTAACTCTAGGTGTACAACTATTTACTGAGCATTTAAATCGAAAAATATATTCCACGAAATTTTCATGCAATTATAACAAATTAATTAGAGCAAACGGTAAGAGGCCCGAAAAGACAATTGACTACTAACCACAAAACTCTTTTTGACCTGTCCTAGACAAAAAGGTAACGGTTCTTCGACGAGAATGTGCAGTACATTTACTTTTGATGTCCGTGGTTCGAATCTCTGTTGTCTAATTAGCTTTCCGAATTCCATATAGGGCTATTCTCTGTCCACAACACGACAACATGGTGCTTTCGTAACAAACACTAAAAAAACAAAAATTTGACAGATGTGCAGAATTGCAGAGCGTGAAAAATTTGAGCGAATTTTGACACTATAGCTACGCGTGAACTACTTGCTGAGGAAGCAAGACTTAGTAGCAAAAAGGGCGCAATTGAGTTTTGTCTATAAAAATTACAAATAATAAGCTCAACTAGCCGCCTCGAACATTGAGTAGGGATTGTCCTTTTTTAGCGACTTCTTTCCCTCCTCGCCCGGGCCTTTGGGCACCTCGGTAAGGGCAAACAGGCGCAGAGTCTGGAAATCGCTGGGCCCGCCTCGGTCTACCAGTTTCGGCGTTAAACGCTCGTTTCGAAGCCTTGGCGAATTGAGGGTGGAGGTTAAATTAGGTGCAGTGTGTTTTAAAAAATATCATTTCGAAACTATCAAAAATGGTTCAATAAAAATATCTACAAGGGTCATCCAACAATAAGCTTTGATTGAGTAAGGGATAGAATTCAGGGCTATGCACATCTGCTGCAGCCAATTATCGTCTAGTAAGGGATGGAAATTAGGGATATGCACATTTGTCAGCCAAATGAGCGTCTAGTAAGGGATAGAATTCAGAGCTTTGCACATCTGTCAGCCAATTAGCGTCTAGAAGGGTATAGAATTCAGATCTATGCACATTTGTCAGCCAATGAGCGTCTAGTAAGAGATAGAATTCAAATCTATGCACATCTGTCAGCCAATAAGCGAGGACCGAGGAGTAAGAGATAAAGCTCAGAGCTATTTATATCTGCCAGGCAATGAGAATCCAGTAAGGTATAGAATTCGAGGCAATGCACATACAATTGAGTGGCAAGTAGTTTGCCGATTTCGAGCAGGAATTCATCTGATTCTATTCATATATACTACAAGTCAACAAAAAATTTCTACCAAATTAAGAGATCAGTAGGGTGAAAAGGGTTATCCAGAACTTAGTCCTCACCGTTTTCCTTTGCCATCGACATAGGACTTTTCCCGCACCATGGCGCTGATCTCCGTGTCGTCCAGCAACTTTTGTTGCTTCTGTAAAAATGTCACCTGCTGTTGTTGTGGCTGCTGCTGTTGCTGCTGCTGCGGCTGTCCGGTGACACTTCCGCCGCTTGCTCCATTCTCATCCAGTGTTGTTTTTTCCTTATCCAGCTCTTTTATGGCTAGTGGCTCCGGCATGGACTTTGGATCAACGAGCACATCAATCGGCACCTTTAGCGGCCCGAACGAGTCCTCATTGTATAGGCTCCACTCGGTGGATTGGCCAAAGGTGCCAACGTACTCGCCTCGGCGCGTCCAAATTCGCACGGTGAAATCCTCGGACGCTGTGACTACAAAGACTCGCTTCTGCATCAGCGTCACCACGTCTACTTGGCTGACAGTTTCCGTATGGGCGCGCCAGCGGAACAGCAGCTCCGGGCAGAGGCTCTCGGGACCGTGCAGCGCGTACTCGTAGATGCTCCAGATGGAGACGTGGCCGAACCGGTCTCCGGTAACCAGGATCGTGTCATTGACGTCGACGCTCATGGCGGAGACCATGTGGCCGTGGCCGGGGTGGTTCTGAAACTGCGAGTACAGCTTGCCGCCCTGGTAGATGTTCCACAGGTGAATGCGACCCCGGGTCCGGAGGCCAGGAGGCTCGCCGCCTCTCTGTTGCCCGCCCTGGTGCGCAGGAACAGCACGCGCGTCACCGACAGGTCGCCATCAAGGCACTCGTCCTCGTAGTCTGACGGCGGCGGCGGTGGTGGGATTTTGCAGTAGACGTGGCCGCTCACCGTGTTCCAGACTATGATGCTGCCGTCGTAGGAGCTGGTGGCCAGGTGGTTGGGCGGGCTGGACGCCACGCTCAGGATGTCCTCGGTGTGCCCTCGCAGCTTGTCGTCTTTCCAGTAGTTCTCCGGGTACTGCACAGACTGAACGGCCTCGCCGCAGTCGTCCAAGAACAGGCTGATTCTGCGGTCCCAGCCGACAGCGACAATAAAGCGGTTCTTGCTGACTCCATGTACAGAACCGCCGTGACCTCGGAGCGGCTGTGCCGGTCGCTCGATCGCAGGTGCAGCTCGCGCAGGCAGTGGCCGTTATTGTAATTCCAAACCCGGATGCTGCCAGCCCGGGAGCCAGTAACCAGGCGGCGGCCTGTGAAGTCCAGGCAGAGGCAGGTGGTGGCCGAGCCTTCGTGGCTGGTGAATTCAAACACCTTTTTGCCATTCTCCACCTCCCAGACCTTCACTACGGAGTTCTCTGAAGCGCTGATGACGTGCTTAAAAGTCGGATTGTAAATCGCGCAGGTGACGGCCTCCTTGTGCGTCAGAGGGATGTCCGCCTGCACCTTCTGCTTCACCTTGATGTTGAGGATGGACACAACGTCTGTGGTGGCCAGCATCAGGGATTTGCTCTGCGGTGAATAGTGAAAGCTCTGCAAGTCGCCTCGCACTTTGTGACCCTTAGGACGGATAGTGAGCAGGCGGTTCTGGTCCAGGATGTCCCACACCTCGATGCACTTGTCCTGATAGACGCTGAATAGCCGGTTCTCGTCAGCCGCAATAGTCAGGTAGACAATTGGCGCACTGTGGCCTTGAAGGGTGCCGATCGGCTTCGAATTGACGTACGGATTCCAGATGCGAATAATGCGGTCCATCCCGCCCGTGACCAGGATGTTCTTCTGCTTGGAGATGTCGAACGTGCGAACCCCTTTGTGCACATAAAAGACTGTCTGGTCGGTGGCTTTGCGCAGCCGAGGCTGCATGATCGGCGAGATGAAGCTGCCTGGCTGAGCCTTCGGCGCCTGGACGGCACCGGCTCCCGCTCCAGCTGCAGCCATCGCGTCGCTGTCGCGCGCGGCCGCCCCGAGCCATCGTGGTGATCCACAAGCGTCGACCCAATGCTGCAGCCGATCACCAAAGCCGTCGACTCGTCGTTCGAACAGCTGACCACCTGACGCAGAAATTCGTCGAATCGGATCTGGGCCACCCAGTCGTTGTGCACCTTCCAGCGGATGTACTCGACCAGGCCTCCACTGTCCAGTGCGCGCTCCAGCGTCACCGCCGCGATGCCTTCGCTTTTCGGCTTCTTTTTCCAAGTTCGAAGACTTTCGCCAGTCTTGTGCAGCACAAGGATGTTCACGCAGCCGTTTTCGTCGCCCCAGAACAGCATCGACTCGTTGGAGTCGGTCTTCTTGTGACAAGTGTAGTCAGGTTGAGGGGCACCGAGTACAGGCCGGTCAGCTTGCAGTACGGCTCAAAGTTCGACAGCTCAAAGAACTCTAACTCGCGATCGCCGGTAGACACGACAATCTTTGTGAACTCGTTGATGATCATAAAGTGAGTTATCCACTTCTGCTTGGTTCGCTGCGTCTGTTCCGGCGTAATAATCGATCTTTTTCGCTTTAATTCGAGTTGCGAGTTCCAGAAAGACACGAGACCGTCTGAGCTGGCGCAGGCGAAACTGCCGTCGCTGAGGCCGACGATACGCACGATGGCGTCTCGGTGGATTGTGGTCTTTACCCTGGCGGGCAAGATAAACTTGATCTCCTTGTCCTTGAAGTATTGGCTCTCTTTCTCTTGGAATTCCAACTGCATGTAGGTGCAGAACTCGTCCCAGCTGATGTAGCCGTTGCTGCTCCAGTCGATCTTCTGGAAGAGAGCGTCCAACTGGTTAAGTTTCGCGGTCGGCAAGTTGAGCAGGCGCCTCATCTCTTCCTTGAACATCTTCAAATCGATTGACTCGTTCGAGTATTGAGCGAAGATCTTCTTGACCTTCTTCAGCTTGGCCAGGTCGATGTGCTCTTCGACTTTGCCGCGCAGAATTGAGCCAATTTTTTCGTACTCGACCCGGTTGAGAAAGTACTTGTCTATGGCCTGCAGGTTGTCCGTCCGGTCAATGGTCGGCCTGCGCTGCTGCCGAAAGGTCCTCGCCTCGGCACGAGGCGATCGCGGACGTCGGGCAGAGCAACGCGCCTCGGCCGAGCTGACGACGCTGCCAGCGACCTCAGCTACTGACAGTGCGCCGCCTGCTGTCATCGGCCTGTCAACCAGCTTCGGTTGCATCGACTGTCGCTCGTCCAGCAGGCCAGTCACGTAGTGCTTTGGATGCGTCTCCAGATAGCCGGAGGCGGTAGCCGGGCGCTGCAGGACGCCGTTTACCAGCATGCTGCTGGGCTTCAGTACCGGCCCGGGCAGCTGGGTGTGCTCGCGACTCAGCATTGCGGCGGTCCGGTACCTTAAAACGGAGTTTGGTATAATTTATTTATTAATGCGGTTGTTTGGTTAAAGTTTTTTTCAGCTTCACAATAGTGTTACAGAATAGATCTTATTTCGCTACACCAAAGGAGCTATTAATGAAATAATGCATCTTTCTACTAATTATATAACATAATCAAATAATACATACGTGTAAACATATATACTTGTGAATATATATTTTTATATACCCGCGTTGAAATCTCCGTGAACGATCCCAACAATCCGGTTGTGGTTGCACCGACAGCATCTGACAAACCATATAAGTGCACAGTAAAGTACAATACAAAAACTAATAATATTTTTAAATATTGCTCTATAACATCTGGTAAAATAAAAAACTAAAAATTGTTCCCCGATTAATTTTCTATAATACTATCTAATATTGGGGTCTAATCCACAAAAAAATATAACATCTGAGCATTATAGGAATATCCCACTGCAATTAAAACAAAACATAAAGTAAGTTTAAATTTATATGAGAAAGGATATCAGTAATATGTCTTAAAAGCATAATCTTCAAAAAAGTCTAAATGAGTAATAAATGAAAAAGTTACAATTTATGTATTTTAGGGTTTAAAAAAATTAAGACTTGCATAATAAATATATTAAATTTTGAAACTACAGCTGATTCATATAATTCATATGATTCATACAGCTGATTTAGAATGACATATAAGCTGTGGTTTATAGTGATCATTACAAAAATGCAGTTCATGGCATGCACTGAGTTCTATACGAAAATAAATGACAAACTAAGGCGCTTAAGCTTGTTTAAAAAACAGAGGAAGCAATAAAATTCAGAATAAGAAGCAAAAGTTTTTAAAACAGTCACTTGTTGGGCAGCGCAGCTAGAGCTAGGTAATAGCTATCATGTCTATTGCCATTCTTAAAATCGAAGGATAAAGAGGAGGCTGCTGGATCTTTGATGTGTACTTTTTACATTTTTATTGTACATTTTGCGATGAATTAACTTTGTTATTTACCGTTTTATAAACATTAGTGACGCTGGCTGCCTACAAAATCCAATAAATTTGAATAAAATTGAAAAAACTGAATTTGATCCGACTCTGGTAATTTCTATAGCAAGATATGTTTATAACAAATTGATAGCAAATAAGCGGTAAGTCTTTATTAAATTATATTTTGATAGCTTCAAAATATATTTTAACACTTGCTAAAGTATTAGGTAACAGATAAAGTTTTTATTGATCTCTGTTGATACCATACTGGTTTAAATTTACGTCGTAATTAGGAGTATTTCAGGCCTCAGCATAGGCCAGACACAGGCAACTTAATTGCCGGGCGCGTATGCATATGTGTGTAGATGGCACATAGGTCTGAATTCTGATGAAAAAATTGATGATGACATTTTTTCGGAGTCCTTCAGTCTTTCTGGTTTTCAAAAAAAACCGCCAAAAAAGCATACCGCGCTGCTAAATATCTTATTGTCATAAATGCACTGCATGTATAAATAAGCTTTAATTTCTATATTTAAAAATTATTAACATTTTGGTTTATGCAATTGGGTACTCGCTGTAAACTTACAACTCAAATACTGTTCCACTGCATTACATTGAATGCATACATGCAGCTAGCTGTACCCTTAAGGTGTTTATGATCAGTACAAAATTTTCATACACATTAATTTTTGGCATTATAGGTTTCTCCAAATTACATATAAATGTATACATTATAAACTGTAGTTCTACGGCAGCATACAGTGAACATTAGATCTACAGTTGAATCTTGCACAGCTAGCTGCATGTTTACGCTTCGTATTTACAATGTACACGGATTACGACCAAAAGGACGACTACTTAACGATATTTAATTCGCCCTTGATTGTTGTTTTACGTTACTTTACTCTAACCCACATTTGCATTGTAACACGTACATGTTATATGTATAGCCATTTAGGTATCCAGATTTCTATGAATCTACATGGTATTCGTGGTATCGATTTTACAGCACAGCAAACCATATAACTATATTCATTGTACCATGCATGCTGTACGCTCATTATTTAATTAAGGCTACTAAAAATACATGATGTGTTTGTGCATATAATTTTGTTATAGAAAATGATTAGTTTTAGTCGCTCGTGAAAAATTAATCAACCATTGTCCACCTCCAAAACCATATATACACAATCTACCATTAACTTACGACCATAAACAAACTGCAAAGCGGTAAAGATTGAAGGAAAAAAAATAGATTCCACACGCGCAAAGGAGAAAAATGCCGACGCCGGCAAAATGGACAAGCAGTGGAAAAGTTTCCAAGAATCGCGGAAATCGGTAAGCAGCACAGAGTGGATCACGTTCGATGAACTGAGGCTTCACACTGACGAGAACAGCTGCTGGATTGCGTTAGAAGGCCTAGTCTTCGACGTTACCAGCTACTTAAAATTCCACCCAGGCGGCAAAGACAAGCTGCTGGAAGTGGCCGGCCGGGATGCAACTAACGAGTTCCGCTTGATCCACCGGTACGTGAACTTCAAAGCTGTGCTGCGCAAATTCTACCTAGGAAAGTTGAAATACTAACTGTACAAAGCTTTTGTTTGTATTACAAAACTTTCTTGTTTTAAAGCTATAAATAAAATTTAATGGCGTGCTCGGAAACAAATCGGTTGAGATTAGATAAGAGTTTGTCTTCGGTTTTTGCCAGTTGGCCAAGGTGAGGCAACCAAAGGCCCAGCCGCTGCAACTGCAATTGGACCTGATCATGGTGACGCAAGTCTATTCAGTTGCGTGATAACCACAGCAGGGGCGTCGCTACCGAGGGGGGGGGGCAGGGGGACATATTCCCCCATTAAAATCTATGGGGGGACATCCTAAAGCTTTGTCCCCCCCCACTACACCATGACCTGTTATGGAAATCAGTAGTTTTGCTTCAGGGCTAAATTGCTAATTGCTAATTTGAGTGTATGCGGCGCTAAAAAGCGCTTACAGAGTGTACATCGATGGCCCTGAATTTCTAATCGTCAGGCATGTACACTCTCTGAGCTTTTGGAGTTGGCCCTCATGGGTGCAGCGAATCGTATTCGTACATCAATGCAGCCAATTAGAGATTTTTAGTACGAGATTTTTCCGTGTGACTCTTGCGCCACGACTCCTGGATCGATGCATCCGTGCCCATAAGGAAGGGTTGTAGCCTAGTGGTCAGAGCGTCGGGCTCACGAATTAAATTTCGGAGGTGCGATTCTCCACTCACTCGGAACAATTTGTGTCCTTGAGCAAGACACTGAACTCTGCATTGCTTCAGTTCACCCAGCTGTAAAATGGGTACCAGCATTAGCTGGGGTAATTGAGGGTGTGTGTGGCAACCCCCTTACAGTCCTTACATGCTTCATACATGCACATACGAGCGAATTAGCACTTAGGCTAGCCCGAAGCCAATGTTCGTGTGCAAAACCGCAAATTTAATGTAGCCGTTTGCGGAATCGCGACGGTCGGACGCATTTACCGCTCACCCCACTTGTCATTACGCATCTTTGTGTCAAGTTCAAAGCTGAAATCAGTCAGGCAATTAATCAATTGTACGCTTGTAGTTTTCCTAAATGACTAGAACCTAAGAACTGACTAAACTGCATTACTGCACCAAAGCAATTTAAAAAGAAACCAACTCAGCTAAGAAATGCTAGCTGTGACAAATGGCAATTTATTAAGCTGGTTGTGTGTATTAATTAAATCACGAAGATGTTTTCAAATCGAAAATTAAACGCACAGAACGTGAGAAATCAATAAATTCGGCAATTAAAAAGTGAATTAAGAGCAAAAGTAAAAAAATAGGAGCTTAGTTATGAAATCGAACTCGACAAGACTGGCTGACGAGACTTGTAAGTGTTTTCAACTGAAAAATTATTAATGAATAAATGCGGCTGGAGAAACTGCCGAGTATCTTATACATATGTAATTAAACTTTGTTGGCACGCAAAATCTTATACTCGTATACCTACTTAGCAATAGCAGTAGTATAAATAGAATCGGGCAATAGAGATATAAATGAATGGAGCTAATTATGCAAAAATGGCTTTCGAGAGCTGAATAGTCAATTTAAAATGCACATATTTGTATTTATTGACCCAGAAATGCTTACAAATAAATTCTGACCGGAATTCGATATTTTTTGCAGAGCAGAGTACCTGTAATAAGCTTGTAGAGACTTAAAACAAAATAAAGATTCTAGCTGTAAAAGTGGTTAGCAACAGAATAGCAACACAAGATAATAAAGTCGCAGCAATGTTTAAATGAGGAAAAATTATAAGGAATTTCGTCAAACAAGAATTCCTCACTTAGAAACAGAAAATCTAAAGGGAACAAAATTATGGGGAAAAATCGTAGGAAAAACGCTTATTTTTTCAAACAATGGATGCAATAAACGACATCTTACTTCCGAAACTACTTCCGTGGTCGTACTTTAGAAACTATTTAAGCATGTAGTCGTGTATCGATTGGATTAGATGCGCCGAAGAATAGGGAGTGGGGTGGCAGAATCATAGAGCAGGGTGGAAGAGTCATAGAGAGGGTGGAAGAGTCAGAGAGGGTGGCAGAGTCATAGAGAGGGTGGAAGAGTCAGAGAGGGTGGCAGAGTCATAAAAAGGGTGGCAGAATCATAGATCAGGGTGGCAGAGTCATAGAGAGGGTGGCAGAGTCATAGAGAGGGTGGCAGAGTCATAGAGAGGGTGGCAGAGTCATAGAGAGGGTGGCAGAGTCATAGAGCGGAGTGGCAGAGTCATATAGCGGGTGGTAGAGTAAAGGAAGAGGGAGACAAGACAAGAGTGGCAGAGTCATAGAGAGGGTGGCAGAGTCATATAGCGGGTGGCAGAGTCATAGAGAGGGTGGCAGAGTCATAGAGAGGGTGGCAGAGTCATAGAGAGGGTGGCAGAGTCATATAGCGGGTGGCAGAGTCATAGAGAGGGTGGCAGAGTCATAGAGAGGGTGGCAGAGTCATATAGCGGGTGGCAGAGTCATAGAGAGGGTGGCAGAGTCAGAGAGGGTGGCAGAGTCATAGAGAGGGTGGCAGAGTCACAGAGCGGGGTGGCAGAGTAAACGAAGAGGGAGACAAGACAAGAGTGGCAGAGTCAATGGTGCCCACAAAGAACGTCAGTCCCATACCACACGGATTCAGCAATGACCAACTCAGTAGATATTCAAGACGTCTTGCAGTTGGGCGGCCGCTCCTCTTCCGGCGCAGCTGACGTCCGACGACGCGACGAGCGCGGCGAGTTGACTCCGCCGACGCTGGAAGCAGCGTTAGAAGCCGACTGAGTCGGCTGACGCGACCGGAGGGTGGCGGCTGGGACTGCGGCAGCGGCGGCGGCGACCGTGGCGAGTTCAGGCGTGGCAGTCGAAGCTGCGGCGGTCGGCTGAGCGGCGGCAGCGGCTGCGTTGGCTGGTCGCAGACTGCGATACATCTTACCGAGCTGGCGCAGTCGAACCTGCAATATGTATCGTTGTTTAGCGTTGGCGCATAGCTGAATCTTATTTGGGGGAGGAAGGATATAAGGAATTCTTAATCGACGGAGATTATTTAGGGGAATTGAGGAAGATTCTTTAGGGGAATTAGGCGAGATTCTTAACGAAAATTAGGGGAGTGCATGAAAATCACCGAGTCATGAACAAGTTATATTTATATATATACTAGCTCGTATTATACTACTTTAGTAAAGCATGTTGGATATAATCGATTCTAACCTCAAGACCAGAAATGGTTGCTTTGGAGTCGCGCAGCTTAGGCAAATTTGGACAATCCTGCTGGGCGCATTCAGAATTGGCGTCAAACGCCTTAAAGGCGGCCAACTCGGTCTCCAGAAATCCAACCTTCATCTTGGTGTTATCAAGCCGAGACTGCAGCGTAGACACTTCGCTAACTGATTTTTCGATTTCCTGCCGAGCAGCAGCCAGACTGGCGGTTGTCTCGGCGATCGATTGCTCTTTGACCTTGATGTCATCATTAAGTTGGTGGATCTCCGCTTGAAACAGCTCGCGACTTGAGACTAACTCCTGGCTGCAGTCGGCGAGCTGTTTTTTAACATCGGACAGATCAGAAAGTACTGCCTCTCTATGCTCCTCGGCTCGGCTTAGCTCAACAACTTTAGTTGCCAGAGCGTTGGACAATTCTACATTTCTACGCTGCATCTCGGAGTGCTCACTCTCAAGAGCGGAAGCATTAGCGCAAGCGCCGTCTAGCTTAGTGTTTGCTTCCTTGAGCAGTTCCTCCATAGCGGCAAGTTCAGCTACTTTCGAATCCAACGAAGACTTAGTCGAGCTATTCCAAGCCTCAAGGTTACGAATTCGACACTCCAATTCAACGTACTGCGATGCCTTAAGCTGAAATTCATTTTCAAGCTTTAATTTTTCATCGCATAAACTGGCAAAAGAAGATTCCAAAGCAGCTATCTTTGCTTCCGCTGACGAAATAGAATTTTGAAAAGCAATAATCTCATATTCTTTCTGAAGAACTTCCGCGTTTAGCGATTCAACTCTGGCTGTGGAAGACGCAGCAGATTTCACTTCATTATCAAGCTTGTCACTTAGATAAGCGTTTTCCTCAGAAATCTTCGATAAAGCCTCTTCACTTTCAAGTAACTTCATCTGCGACTCACACAATCGGGATCGCAGCTCCTCCACCTCCTTCTCCTTCGACGATTTCGACTCGCACACATGGTCGTGCTCTTCTTGTAGCGAACGCAGCTTCTCTTCCAGCATCTCCTTCTCGACTTCAACCTCTTGGATTCTGTCGCTAGATTTTGTAAGCGCTTCGTCTTTAGATTCTAACAGCTGATTCACTTCAGCTAGACGAGATGTCAGATCACTGCAGTCGGTCTCGATCGCAGATTTAAGCTCCTCCGTGGTACGAACTTTCTCGCGAAGATCGTTCAGCTGCTGTTGATACTCCAGCACCTGTGCTTCAAGCTCAGTAGCTTTCTCAGAAGAGCACACTGCTTCGTTCTGTAACTCTGACAACCGCGATCGCAGCTCCTCCACCTCCTTCTCCTTCGACGATTTCGACTCGCACACATGGTCGTGCTCTTCTTGTAGCGAACGCAGCTTCTCTTCCAGCATCTCCTTCTCGACTTCAACCTCTTGGATTCTGTCGCTAGATTTTGTAAGCGCTTCGTCTTTAGATTCTAACAGCTGATTCACTTCAGCTAGACGAGATGTCAGATCACTGCAGTCGGTCTCGATCGCAGATTTAAGCTCCTCCGTGGTACGAACTTTCTCGCGAAGATCGTTCAGCTGCTGTTGATACTCCAGCACCTGTGCTTCAAGCTCAGTAGCTTTCTCAGAAGAGCACACTGCTTCGTTCTGTAACTCTGACAACCGCGATCGCAGCTCCTCCACCTCCTTCTCCTTCGACGATTTCGACTCGCACACATGGTCGTGCTCTTCTTGTAGCGAACGCAGCTTCTCTTCCAGCATCTCCTTCTCGACTTCAACCTCTTGGATTCTGTCGCTAGATTTTGTAAGCGCTTCGTCTTTAGATTCTAACAGCTGATTCACTTCAGCTAGACGAGATGTCAGATCACTGCAGTCGGTCTCGATCGCAGATTTAAGCTCCTCCGTGGTACGAACTTTCTCGCGAAGATCGTTCAGCTGCTGTTGATACTCCAGCACCTGTGCTTCAAGCTCAGTAGCTTTCTCAGAAGAGCACACTGCTTCGTTCTGTAACTCTGACAACCGCGATCGCAGCTCCTCCACCTCCTTCTCCTTCGACGATTTCGACTCGCACACATGGTCGTGCTCTTCTTGTAGCGAACGCAGCTTCTCTTCCAGCATCTCCTTCTCGACTTCAACCTCTTGGATTCTGTCGCTAGATTTTGTAAGCGCTTCGTCTTTAGATTCTAACAGCTGATTCACTTCAGCTAGACGAGATGTCAGATCACTGCAGTCGGTCTCGATCGCAGATTTAAGCTCCTCCGTGGTACGAACTTTCTCGCGAAGATCGTTCAGCTGCTGTTGATACTCCAGCACCTGTGCTTCAAGCTCAGTAGCTTTCTCAGAAGAGCACACTGCTTCGTTCTGTAACTCTGACAACCGCGATCGCAGCTCCTCCACCTCCTTCTCCTTCGACGATTTCGACTCGCACACATGGTCGTGCTCTTCTTGTAGCGAACGCAGCTTCTCTTCCAGCATCTCCTTCTCGACTTCAACCTCTTGGATTCTGTCGCTAGATTTTGTAAGCGCTTCGTCTTTAGATTCTAACAGCTGATTCACTTCAGCTAGACGAGATGTCAGATCACTGCAGTCGGTCTCGATCGCAGATTTAAGCTCCTCCGTGGTACGAACTTTCTCGCGAAGATCGTTCAGCTGCTGTTGATACTCCAGCACCTGTGCTTCAAGCTCAGTAGCTTTCTCAGAAGAGCACACTGCTTCGTTCTGTAACTCTGACAACCGCGATCGCAGCTCCTCCACCTCCTTCTCCTTCGACGATTTCGACTCGCACACATGGTCGTGCTCTTCTTGTAGCGAACGCAGCTTCTCTTCCAGCATCTCCTTCTCGACTTCAACCTCTTGGATTCTGTCGCTAGATTTTGTAAGCGCTTCGTCTTTAGATTCTAACAGCTGATTCACTTCAGCTAGACGAGATGTCAGATCACTGCAGTCGGTCTCGATCGCAGATTTAAGCTCCTCCGTGGTACGAACTTTCTCGCGAAGATCGTTCAGCTGCTGTTGATACTCCAGCACCTGTGCTTCAAGCTCAGTAGCTTTCTCAGAAGAGCACACTGCTTCGTTCTGTAACTCTGACAACCGCGATCGCAGCTCCTCCACCTCCTTCTCCTTCGACGATTTCGACTCGCACACATGGTCGTGCTCTTCTTGTAGCGAACGCAGCTTCTCTTCCAGCATCTCCTTCTCGACTTCAACCTCTTGGATTCTGTCGCTAGATTTTGTAAGCGCTTCGTCTTTAGATTCTAACAGCTGATTCACTTCAGCTAGACGAGATGTCAGATCACTGCAGTCGGTCTCGATCGCAGATTTAAGCTCCTCCGTGGTACGAACTTTCTCGCGAAGATCGTTCAGCTGCTGTTGATACTCCAGCACCTGTGCTTCAAGCTCAGTAGCTTTCTCAGAAGAGCACACTGCTTCGTTCTGTAACTCTGACAACCGCGATCGCAGCTCCTCCACCTCCTTCTCCTTCGACGATTTCGACTCGCACACATGGTCGTGCTCTTCTTGTAGCGAACGCAGCTTCTCTTCCAGCATCTCCTTCTCGACTTCAACCTCTTGGATTCTGTCGCTAGATTTTGTAAGCGCTTCGTCTTTAGATTCTAACAGCTGATTCACTTCAGCTAGACGAGATGTCAGATCACTGCAGTCGGTCTCGATCGCAGATTTAAGCTCCTCCGTGGTACGAACTTTCTCGCGAAGATCGTTCAGCTGCTGTTGATACTCCAGCACCTGTGCTTCAAGCTCAGTAGCTTTCTCAGAAGAGCACACTGCTTCGTTCTGTAACTCTGACAACCGCGATCGCAGCTCCTCCACCTCCTTCTCCTTCGACGATTTCGACTCGCACACATGGTCGTGCTCTTCTTGTAGCGAACGCAGCTTCTCTTCCAGCATCTCCTTCTCGACTTCAACCTCTTGGATTCTGTCGCTAGATTTTGTAAGCGCTTCGTCTTTAGATTCTAACAGCTGATTCACTTCAGCTAGACGAGATGTCAGATCACTGCAGTCGGTCTCGATCGCAGATTTAAGCTCCTCCGTGGTACGAACTTTCTCGCGAAGATCGTTCAGCTGCTGTTGATACTCCAGCACCTGTGCTTCAAGCTCAGTAGCTTTCTCAGAAGAGCACACTGCTTCGTTCTGTAACTCTGACAACCGCGATCGCAGCTCCTCCACCTCCTTCTCCTTCGACGATTTCGACTCGCACACATGGTCGTGCTCTTCTTGTAGCGAACGCAGCTTCTCTTCCAGCATCTCCTTCTCGACTTCAACCTCTTGGATTCTGTCGCTAGATTTTGTAAGCGCTTCGTCTTTAGATTCTAACAGCTGATTCACTTCAGCTAGACGAGATGTCAGATCACTGCAGTCGGTCTCGATCGCAGATTTAAGCTCCTCCGTGGTACGAACTTTCTCGCGAAGATCGTTCAGCTGCTGTTGATACTCCAGCACCTGTGCTTCAAGCTCAGTAGCTTTCTCAGAAGAGCACACTGCTTCGTTCTGTAACTCTGACAACCGCGATCGCAGCTCCTCCACCTCCTTCTCCTTCGACGATTTCGACTCGCACACATGGTCGTGCTCTTCTTGTAGCGAACGCAGCTTCTCTTCCAGCATCTCCTTCTCGACTTCAACCTCTTGGATTCTGTCGCTAGATTTTGTAAGCGCTTCGTCTTTAGATTCTAACAGCTGATTCACTTCAGCTAGACGAGATGTCAGATCACTGCAGTCGGTCTCGATCGCAGATTTAAGCTCCTCCGTGGTACGAACTTTCTCGCGAAGATCGTTCAGCTGCTGTTGATACTCCAGCACCTGTGCTTCAAGCTCAGTAGCTTTCTCAGAAGAGCACACTGCTTCGTTCTGTAACTCTGACAACCGCGATCGCAGCTCCTCCACCTCCTTCTCCTTCGACGATTTCGACTCGCACACATGGTCGTGCTCTTCTTGTAGCGAACGCAGCTTCTCTTCCAGCATCTCCTTCTCGACTTCAACCTCTTGGATTCTGTCGCTAGATTTTGTAAGCGCTTCGTCTTTAGATTCTAACAGCTGATTCACTTCAGCTAGACGAGATGTCAGATCACTGCAGTCGGTCTCGATCGCAGATTTAAGCTCCTCCGTGGTACGAACTTTCTCGCGAAGATCGTTCAGCTGCTGTTGATACTCCAGCACCTGTGCTTCAAGCTCAGTAGCTTTCTCAGAAGAGCACACTGCTTCGTTCTGTAACTCTGACAACCGCGATCGCAGCTCCTCCACCTCCTTCTCCTTCGACGATTTCGACTCGCACACATGGTCGTGCTCTTCTTGTAGCGAACGCAGCTTCTCTTCCAGCATCTCCTTCTCGACTTCAACCTCTTGGATTCTGTCGCTAGATTTTGTAAGCGCTTCGTCTTTAGATTCTAACAGCTGATTCACTTCAGCTAGACGAGATGTCAGATCACTGCAGTCGGTCTCGATCGCAGATTTAAGCTCCTCCGTGGTACGAACTTTCTCGCGAAGATCGTTCAGCTGCTGTTGATACTCCAGCACCTGTGCTTCAAGCTCAGTAGCTTTCTCAGAAGAGCACACTGCTTCGTTCTGTAACTCTGACAACCGCGATCGCAGCTCCTCCACCTCCTTCTCCTTCGACGATTTCGACTCGCACACATGGTCGTGCTCTTCTTGTAGCGAACGCAGCTTCTCTTCCAGCATCTCCTTCTCGACTTCAACCTCTTGGATTCTGTCGCTAGATTTTGTAAGCGCTTCGTCTTTAGATTCTAACAGCTGATTCACTTCAGCTAGACGAGATGTCAGATCACTGCAGTCGGTCTCGATCGCAGATTTAAGCTCCTCCGTGGTACGAACTTTCTCGCGAAGATCGTTCAGCTGCTGTTGATACTCCAGCACCTGTGCTTCAAGCTCAGTAGCTTTCTCAGAAGAGCACACTGCTTCGTTCTGTAACTCTGACAACCGCGATCGCAGCTCCTCCACCTCCTTCTCCTTCGACGATTTCGACTCGCACACATGGTCGTGCTCTTCTTGTAGCGAACGCAGCTTCTCTTCCAGCATCTCCTTCTCGACTTCAACCTCTTGGATTCTGTCGCTAGATTTTGTAAGCGCTTCGTCTTTAGATTCTAACAGCTGATTCACTTCAGCTAGACGAGATGTCAGATCACTGCAGTCGGTCTCGATCGCAGATTTAAGCTCCTCCGTGGTACGAACTTTCTCGCGAAGATCGTTCAGCTGCTGTTGATACTCCAGCACCTGTGCTTCAAGCTCAGTAGCTTTCTCAGAAGAGCACACTGCTTCGTTCTGTAACTCTGACAACCGCGATCGCAGCTCCTCCACCTCCTTCTCCTTCGACGATTTCGACTCGCACACATGGTCGTGCTCTTCTTGTAGCGAACGCAGCTTCTCTTCCAGCATCTCCTTCTCGACTTCAACCTCTTGGATTCTGTCGCTAGATTTTGTAAGCGCTTCGTCTTTAGATTCTAACAGCTGATTCACTTCAGCTAGACGAGATGTCAGATCACTGCAGTCGGTCTCGATCGCAGATTTAAGCTCCTCCGTGGTACGAACTTTCTCGCGAAGATCGTTCAGCTGCTGTTGATACTCCAGCACCTGTGCTTCAAGCTCAGTAGCTTTCTCAGAAGAGCACACTGCTTCGTTCTGTAACTCTGACAACCGCGATCGCAGCTCCTCCACCTCCTTCTCCTTCGACGATTTCGACTCGCACACATGGTCGTGCTCTTCTTGTAGCGAACGCAGCTTCTCTTCCAGCATCTCCTTCTCGACTTCAACCTCTTGGATTCTGTCGCTAGATTTTGTAAGCGCTTCGTCTTTAGATTCTAACAGCTGATTCACTTCAGCTAGACGAGATGTCAGATCACTGCAGTCGGTCTCGATCGCAGATTTAAGCTCCTCCGTGGTACGAACTTTCTCGCGAAGATCGTTCAGCTGCTGTTGATACTCCAGCACCTGTGCTTCAAGCTCAGTAGCTTTCTCAGAAGAGCACACTGCTTCGTTCTGTAACTCTGACAACCGCGATCGCAGCTCCTCCACCTCCTTCTCCTTCGACGATTTCGACTCGCACACATGGTCGTGCTCTTCTTGTAGCGAACGCAGCTTCTCTTCCAGCATCTCCTTCTCGACTTCAACCTCTTGGATTCTGTCGCTAGATTTTGTAAGCGCTTCGTCTTTAGATTCTAACAGCTGATTCACTTCAGCTAGACGAGATGTCAGATCACTGCAGTCGGTCTCGATCGCAGATTTAAGCTCCTCCGTGGTACGAACTTTCTCGCGAAGATCGTTCAGCTGCTGTTGATACTCCAGCACCTGTGCTTCAAGCTCAGTAGCTTTCTCAGAAGAGCACACTGCTTCGTTCTGTAACTCTGACAACCGCGATCGCAGCTCCTCCACCTCCTTCTCCTTCGACGATTTCGACTCGCACACATGGTCGTGCTCTTCTTGTAGCGAACGCAGCTTCTCTTCCAGCATCTCCTTCTCGACTTCAACCTCTTGGATTCTGTCGCTAGATTTTGTAAGCGCTTCGTCTTTAGATTCTAACAGCTGATTCACTTCAGCTAGACGAGATGTCAGATCACTGCAGTCGGTCTCGATCGCAGATTTAAGCTCCTCCGTGGTACGAACTTTCTCGCGAAGATCGTTCAGCTGCTGTTGATACTCCAGCACCTGTGCTTCAAGCTCAGTAGCTTTCTCAGAAGAGCACACTGCTTCGTTCTGTAACTCTGACAACCGCGATCGCAGCTCCTCCACCTCCTTCTCCTTCGACGATTTCGACTCGCACACATGGTCGTGCTCTTCTTGTAGCGAACGCAGCTTCTCTTCCAGCATCTCCTTCTCGACTTCAACCTCTTGGATTCTGTCGCTAGATTTTGTAAGCGCTTCGTCTTTAGATTCTAACAGCTGATTCACTTCAGCTAGACGAGATGTCAGATCACTGCAGTCGGTCTCGATCGCAGATTTAAGCTCCTCCGTGGTACGAACTTTCTCGCGAAGATCGTTCAGCTGCTGTTGATACTCCAGCACCTGTGCTTCAAGCTCAGTAGCTTTCTCAGAAGAGCACACTGCTTCGTTCTGTAACTCTGACAACCGCGATCGCAGCTCCTCCACCTCCTTCTCCTTCGACGATTTCGACTCGCACACATGGTCGTGCTCTTCTTGTAGCGAACGCAGCTTCTCTTCCAGCATCTCCTTCTCGACTTCAACCTCTTGGATTCTGTCGCTAGATTTTGTAAGCGCTTCGTCTTTAGATTCTAACAGCTGATTCACTTCAGCTAGACGAGATGTCAGATCACTGCAGTCGGTCTCGATCGCAGATTTAAGCTCCTCCGTGGTACGAACTTTCTCGCGAAGATCGTTCAGCTGCTGTTGATACTCCAGCACCTGTGCTTCAAGCTCAGTAGCTTTCTCAGAAGAGCACACTGCTTCGTTCTGTAACTCTGACAACCGCGATCGCAGCTCCTCCACCTCCTTCTCCTTCGACGATTTCGACTCGCACACATGGTCGTGCTCTTCTTGTAGCGAACGCAGCTTCTCTTCCAGCATCTCCTTCTCGACTTCAACCTCTTGGATTCTGTCGCTAGATTTTGTAAGCGCTTCGTCTTTAGATTCTAACAGCTGATTCACTTCAGCTAGACGAGATGTCAGATCACTGCAGTCGGTCTCGATCGCAGATTTAAGCTCCTCCGTGGTACGAACTTTCTCGCGAAGATCGTTCAGCTGCTGTTGATACTCCAGCACCTGTGCTTCAAGCTCAGTAGCTTTCTCAGAAGAGCACACTGCTTCGTTCTGTAACTCTGACAACCGCGATCGCAGCTCCTCCACCTCCTTCTCCTTCGACGATTTCGACTCGCACACATGGTCGTGCTCTTCTTGTAGCGAACGCAGCTTCTCTTCCAGCATCTCCTTCTCGACTTCAACCTCTTGGATTCTGTCGCTAGATTTTGTAAGCGCTTCGTCTTTAGATTCTAACAGCTGATTCACTTCAGCTAGACGAGATGTCAGATCACTGCAGTCGGTCTCGATCGCAGATTTAAGCTCCTCCGTGGTACGAACTTTCTCGCGAAGATCGTTCAGCTGCTGTTGATACTCCAGCACCTGTGCTTCAAGCTCAGTAGCTTTCTCAGAAGAGCACACTGCTTCGTTCTGTAACTCTGACAACCGCGATCGCAGCTCCTCCACCTCCTTCTCCTTCGACGATTTCGACTCGCACACATGGTCGTGCTCTTCTTGTAGCGAACGCAGCTTCTCTTCCAGCATCTCCTTCTCGACTTCAACCTCTTGGATTCTGTCGCTAGATTTTGTAAGCGCTTCGTCTTTAGATTCTAACAGCTGATTCACTTCAGCTAGACGAGATGTCAGATCACTGCAGTCGGTCTCGATCGCAGATTTAAGCTCCTCCGTGGTACGAACTTTCTCGCGAAGATCGTTCAGCTGCTGTTGATACTCCAGCACCTGTGCTTCAAGCTCAGTAGCTTTCTCAGAAGAGCACACTGCTTCGTTCTGTAACTCTGACAACCGCGATCGCAGCTCCTCCACCTCCTTCTCCTTCGACGATTTCGACTCGCACACATGGTCGTGCTCTTCTTGTAGCGAACGCAGCTTCTCTTCCAGCATCTCCTTCTCGACTTCAACCTCTTGGATTCTGTCGCTAGATTTTGTAAGCGCTTCGTCTTTAGATTCTAACAGCTGATTCACTTCAGCTAGACGAGATGTCAGATCACTGCAGTCGGTCTCGATCGCAGATTTAAGCTCCTCCGTGGTACGAACTTTCTCGCGAAGATCGTTCAGCTGCTGTTGATACTCCAGCACCTGTGCTTCAAGCTCAGTAGCTTTCTCAGAAGAGCACACTGCTTCGTTCTGTAACTCTGACAACCGCGATCGCAGCTCCTCCACCTCCTTCTCCTTCGACGATTTCGACTCGCACACATGGTCGTGCTCTTCTTGTAGCGAACGCAGCTTCTCTTCCAGCATCTCCTTCTCGACTTCAACCTCTTGGATTCTGTCGCTAGATTTTGTAAGCGCTTCGTCTTTAGATTCTAACAGCTGATTCACTTCAGCTAGACGAGATGTCAGATCACTGCAGTCGGTCTCGATCGCAGATTTAAGCTCCTCCGTGGTACGAACTTTCTCGCGAAGATCGTTCAGCTGCTGTTGATACTCCAGCACCTGTGCTTCAAGCTCAGTAGCTTTCTCAGAAGAGCACACTGCTTCGTTCTGTAACTCTGACAACCGCGATCGCAGCTCCTCCACCTCCTTCTCCTTCGACGATTTCGACTCGCACACATGGTCGTGCTCTTCTTGTAGCGAACGCAGCTTCTCTTCCAGCATCTCCTTCTCGACTTCAACCTCTTGGATTCTGTCGCTAGATTTTGTAAGCGCTTCGTCTTTAGATTCTAACAGCTGATTCACTTCAGCTAGACGAGATGTCAGATCACTGCAGTCGGTCTCGATCGCAGATTTAAGCTCCTCCGTGGTACGAACTTTCTCGCGAAGATCGTTCAGCTGCTGTTGATACTCCAGCACCTGTGCTTCAAGCTCAGTAGCTTTCTCAGAAGAGCACACTGCTTCGTTCTGTAACTCTGACAACCGCGATCGCAGCTCCTCCACCTCCTTCTCCTTCGACGATTTCGACTCGCACACATGGTCGTGCTCTTCTTGTAGCGAACGCAGCTTCTCTTCCAGCATCTCCTTCTCGACTTCAACCTCTTGGATTCTGTCGCTAGATTTTGTAAGCGCTTCGTCTTTAGATTCTAACAGCTGATTCACTTCAGCTAGACGAGATGTCAGATCACTGCAGTCGGTCTCGATCGCAGATTTAAGCTCCTCCGTGGTACGAACTTTCTCGCGAAGATCGTTCAGCTGCTGTTGATACTCCAGCACCTGTGCTTCAAGCTCAGTAGCTTTCTCAGAAGAGCACACTGCTTCGTTCTGTAACTCTGACAACCGCGATCGCAGCTCCTCCACCTCCTTCTCCTTCGACGATTTCGACTCGCACACATGGTCGTGCTCTTCTTGTAGCGAACGCAGCTTCTCTTCCAGCATCTCCTTCTCGACTTCAACCTCTTGGATTCTGTCGCTAGATTTTGTAAGCGCTTCGTCTTTAGATTCTAACAGCTGATTCACTTCAGCTAGACGAGATGTCAGATCACTGCAGTCGGTCTCGATCGCAGATTTAAGCTCCTCCGTGGTACGAACTTTCTCGCGAAGATCGTTCAGCTGCTGTTGATACTCCAGCACCTGTGCTTCAAGCTCAGTAGCTTTCTCAGAAGAGCACACTGCTTCGTTCTGTAACTCTGACAACCGCGATCGCAGCTCCTCCACCTCCTTCTCCTTCGACGATTTCGACTCGCACACATGGTCGTGCTCTTCTTGTAGCGAACGCAGCTTCTCTTCCAGCATCTCCTTCTCGACTTCAACCTCTTGGATTCTGTCGCTAGATTTTGTAAGCGCTTCGTCTTTAGATTCTAACAGCTGATTCACTTCAGCTAGACGAGATGTCAGATCACTGCAGTCGGTCTCGATCGCAGATTTAAGCTCCTCCGTGGTACGAACTTTCTCGCGAAGATCGTTCAGCTGCTGTTGATACTCCAGCACCTGTGCTTCAAGCTCAGTAGCTTTCTCAGAAGAGCACACTGCTTCGTTCTGTAACTCTGACAACCGCGATCGCAGCTCCTCCACCTCCTTCTCCTTCGACGATTTCGACTCGCACACATGGTCGTGCTCTTCTTGTAGCGAACGCAGCTTCTCTTCCAGCATCTCCTTCTCGACTTCAACCTCTTGGATTCTGTCGCTAGATTTTGTAAGCGCTTCGTCTTTAGATTCTAACAGCTGATTCACTTCAGCTAGACGAGATGTCAGATCACTGCAGTCGGTCTCGATCGCAGATTTAAGCTCCTCCGTGGTACGAACTTTCTCGCGAAGATCGTTCAGCTGCTGTTGATACTCCAGCACCTGTGCTTCAAGCTCAGTAGCTTTCTCAGAAGAGCACACTGCTTCGTTCTGTAACTCTGACAACCGCGATCGCAGCTCCTCCACCTCCTTCTCCTTCGACGATTTCGACTCGCACACATGGTCGTGCTCTTCTTGTAGCGAACGCAGCTTCTCTTCCAGCATCTCCTTCTCGACTTCAACCTCTTGGATTCTGTCGCTAGATTTTGTAAGCGCTTCGTCTTTAGATTCTAACAGCTGATTCACTTCAGCTAGACGAGATGTCAGATCACTGCAGTCGGTCTCGATCGCAGATTTAAGCTCCTCCGTGGTACGAACTTTCTCGCGAAGATCGTTCAGCTGCTGTTGATACTCCAGCACCTGTGCTTCAAGCTCAGTAGCTTTCTCAGAAGAGCACACTGCTTCGTTCTGTAACTCTGACAACCGCGATCGCAGCTCCTCCACCTCCTTCTCCTTCGACGATTTCGACTCGCACACATGGTCGTGCTCTTCTTGTAGCGAACGCAGCTTCTCTTCCAGCATCTCCTTCTCGACTTCAACCTCTTGGATTCTGTCGCTAGATTTTGTAAGCGCTTCGTCTTTAGATTCTAACAGCTGATTCACTTCAGCTAGACGAGATGTCAGATCACTGCAGTCGGTCTCGATCGCAGATTTAAGCTCCTCCGTGGTACGAACTTTCTCGCGAAGATCGTTCAGCTGCTGTTGATACTCCAGCACCTGTGCTTCAAGCTCAGTAGCTTTCTCAGAAGAGCACACTGCTTCGTTCTGTAACTCTGACAACCGCGATCGCAGCTCCTCCACCTCCTTCTCCTTCGACGATTTCGACTCGCACACATGGTCGTGCTCTTCTTGTAGCGAACGCAGCTTCTCTTCCAGCATCTCCTTCTCGACCTCCACCTCTTTAAAGCGATTAGTGAGAAGTGATAGACGAGAATTTAGGTCAATGGACTCGCATTCTAAATAGCCTTTGCAATCTTCTGTCGATTGCAGTTCGCAGCGCAAATCATCTAGTTGCTGTTGGTAATGTAGAAGTTGCTCTTTCAGGTTGGAACTCTCTTTGGAAGAACTCGTGGCTTCGTCCTGTAGTTTCGAAAGTCTGCTCTGCAAGTTATCAACTTCTCTATCTTGGAGTGACTTTTCATGACTGAGATTGTTGTAGTTAGTTTGCAGTAACTGAAGCTGTTCACACCGCTGTTTTTCAGTGTACTCTTCAGAGCCGCAGTCGTTTTCCTGAATTGATAGTATTTGTCTTTGCAATTCACTATTTACTTCCCGGAGTTTCTTAGCTTCCTCAGGCGAAATAGACTCCTCTTTTATTTGAGTTAGTTGAGCGCTTAACTCTTCGTTATTGCGTTGAAGAATTTGATTCTGATTTTTTAGCTCGTTAATTTGCTGCCGAAGATTATTACGAGTTGGCGATTGGATAGTTTCGAAACTAGTTTGTGCATCAGCATCACGTTCAATGCACCTGCTAGTGTTGCTTGCACTGCTCATAAGTTGATTCAGGCGGACTTCTGACTTCTGTTGCCCTACTTTGCCCGAGTCCGCTGAATTGTTGACATCAGAAAGCTTTTTTTGAAGCTCAGCGATTAGAACGTCTTTCTCAGCTACCAGCTTTTTTTGATTAGTCAGATCCCGAACCAAGCGACTGTTGGTGGCTAAAACTTTTTCAAGGTTTGGAATTTCATCTCGATTGCTTGAACCAGACAGTTGAGAAGTAATCTTGACAGAAGGGGTGCTGCAAATGTTCTCTGCACCTGTGTCCTGCTCGGTGTTTAATGCAGTCTGATTAATAGAAAACTCCAAATTGCTGGCTCCTTCAATATTAGCAGCTGGACCTGGCTCTCTGATTGTCTTCGGTAGAGGAATGGATGTCTGCTTGATTGGCCTCGACGATTGGGCCTGGCCTGTATCCAATGACGGTACTGGCAAATTGCTTTCTGCAAAAGGCAGAAATGGGAAAAAGGTGATGGGAACCTGTGAATAATGTATCCTGTACTCGAACTGACATCGCTTAAATTACTTACTTTGGAGCCGAATTTTCTTGATACTCGGCTCATTTGCAGACAATTGCTGACCAAAGATACGTGGACGAGCAATTTTTGAGGTTCTGATAGTATCAGAATCTGCTTTTGGAGGGTTTACAGTACCCCCATCGGGTGTCTTCGACATTAGAATAAGTTAGATGAGGCACTGAAAATCCAAAAAAACAACTTGCATGTAATTTTTTGGTTAAAGTAGAAATTAAAGAAAGTTAAAATCAGTATTATAGAATAATTTTGCTTATACAACTATGACTGATGATGTACTAGCTTTTAAAATGAATATTGCTAACATAAGCAATAAAAAGAACAAAAAGATTTGTTTTTATCTTTTGAATATGTACAAATGGGACTAATAGACACCATGCCTATGAAACTATTTAGGCCTTTGAAGTCTTATTTTTATATTGATAGTAGTGAAAAAATTGCACTTTTTATCCATTTTTTGCACTTTTAAGTAGGAAGACAACTAAGACCTAAACATTCTCTATAAAGAGCTTAGGATGGGTGCAAAATTTGGTGCCATTTGGTTGAGTGGTAGTGGTTTAGGAGTCCATAGCAAACAAATTGTATATAGACCCACATAGACAGACTTAATATTTTTAGTGAAATAATTTTTAGTATATTGGATTTTTTTAATTATTTTTTTTATAAATTAACATTTCTAATTTAGTAAGTAAAATGTTTTTTAACAATTACTTTTTAATTTCTTACTTTTAGAAATTTTTTAATTAAAGATGTTTTAATTACAAAGTTTTGCAAACAGATATTTACATTTTTCTAGCATACTATGTAATAGATTTGAGAGTGTAGCTATGGGTCATTCTATGAGAGGATCCATCATGTTTTTGAACTTCAATTTTTTTAGTTTCAAAAAGCAGTCTGTATTATGGTTCAAAAGTCTCTTGTGAAATGACCTCTAGTAGATAAATAAATATAAATACTTTCAATTTCCAACTTTTTGAAACTTTTGCTAGACACTCAGGGGATATCCAAAATTAAATATAGATAGATAATGTTAGTTTCTGTGAAAAATCTCCTTACCTTAAAACTTTCCATGCCCAATTGTTAGCTATTAACCTCTTGGTTAGAGGGCCTTCCAAGGTCCAATAATTATCTATCTACTCTTAAAAAGACCCAATATATCAATATCCATGAAAAATATATAGTTAAATTATCTTTTAGACTTCAAGGTCTAGATTGTATAATAGTGTATGTCAGAACAAGAATCTTATTGTAGCTAAATATACACTAGTATATGCAAAAAACAGAAAATTTACATAAATTTCATGACAAAAATTTTTCCTAAAGTCATTCAGTTTTTACAAGTTGATTGTGTAGAGTTTTCAAAACAAATTTTTATAAGAAAACCTCTTTATGGGATGTTCCATAAGTACTTATACTTTTGCATGCTGCTCAGGAACTACGCAACCAATCATTGTAAGTTTTATGTTGCTGGAAAGCGGCTTTACTCATCTTTAATCTGTCGCCAAAATCATTTCGTTCTGTCAACTATGTCAAAAGTTACAACAAAAAACGTAGTCAAAGGTCACCCATAGACTTACAAGAAATTTTCAAAATCAAAACTTCAAAGTTCAGCAGGCAGAGTTATTTCGGATTCTACATAATGCATTCTTTTTTGCTTCATAAGCGAATGCCACACCCTTTTCGTCTATGGAAAATACTGGCCTAAGCTTTCACAGCATCTTAATCTTAAGATCACAGCATCTTAATCTTGTAAAGTTTCACCACCTTGGCTGCTGCTGCATCACCATGGATGTGAACTCAAGGGAAGGACAGCGCGCTGCAATTTTTACCCTCTGGAAACTCGGAAAAAAGCGATCAGAGATTTATGCGGATTTATGCAACATTCATGGAGCTAATGCGGTGAGCAGGATGACCGTCTACAACTGGGTTGAGCAGTTCGAAGCAGGAAGGACCAATCCTCCGGTAAAAGCTCAAAGGGACGCACATGGAAAGAAGATCATGCTGTCTCTGTTTTTCGACTGCAATGGTCCTCTAACTGTCGAGTTTTTGGAGCCAAACACTACAATAAACTCTGAGCGCTACGTTGAAACGCTAACAAAGCTGCATCATGACATCCGAAAAGCGCTCGTGAAAATCCCATCCCAGACCTTTCATTCTTCATCATGACAATGCAAGGCCTCATACAGCACAAAAGACAGTCGAGGCAATCAGCAAGCTGAAGCTCCATCTTCTACCTCACCCTCCTTACTCTCCAGACCTGGCACCAGCAGACTTTGCTTTATTTCCAGAGTTGAAGCGCCATCTGAAAGGACGCGTGTACGAGACCAGGAACCAGATCGAGGAGGAAGTCCGCAGAATTCTGCTGTATGTCATCCCCCGACAGCTGTACGCAGAAGCCATCAAAAGCATGTTTAACAGGTGGACCAAGTGCATCAACTCCGGTGGAAACTACGTTGAGAAGGTGTCGGTACCGACTGAGGATGAGTGACAAGAAGTCAAACTTTCTGTCATCAACAAGGCGCCTCTGTTTTCATGCTTGCCATTGTAGTTGTTGCTCTTTAAATTTCTTGTAAGTCTATGGGTGACCTTTGACTACGTTTTTTGTTGTAACTTTTGACATAGTTGACAGAACGAAATGATTTTGGCGACAGATTAAAGATGAGTAAAGCCGCTTTCCAGCGACATAAAACTTACAATGATTGGTTGCGTAGTTCCTGAGCAGCATGCAAAAGTATAAGTACTTATGGAACATCCCTCGTAACAATATAACAAATATGTTCATTTAAATAAAAAAATTAAACATTTAAGAAATGATGCATAGGCCTAATTTAAGTTTTTAGCTAGAAGGAATTTTCTTTTTTTACATAAACACATTTATTTACATTGAATCTTCATGCTTGGCATGAATTTGTTAATAAAAATCCATATAATAAAAATGGTCTGTCTATGTCTATATGATCAATTAGAGAAAAATAGCTAGACTGATTTCTTTGAACCTACACTGTTCTTGGACTGGACTTGGACTGTTGTTTGTTATAATTAAAAACTTTAGAATTCAACTTTTAATTTTATCATGAACATAAAA